>JAVYIG010000404.1:0-242500 GCA_035222895.1 Strongylocentrotus droebachiensis | reverse complement strand
TGTCCTGCGTGAGTGTTAATTAAGAAACTTTCACGTTCAGTTCTAAAACAAATACATAACATTGGATACGGGCAAGCCACATGCTAACATCAATTCTTTACGTACTTGTCTTCCTGTTATCAAAAATAAGTTTGAAAAGGTTATTTTGTACAATGTAGAGAGGATTGTAAACAGTGTGCGTTTTTTACGTGACAGTGACTCAAAAACACCCTGACATTATGATACAACCCCAAAGAACTTGAGGTTGTCATTTGTTTTTCTTCTGAGAATTGTTTAGTTTAGTCAAACGAATCATTAAACAAAAAATAAATCATCTACTTCTCATGTTTACATAGAAAAGCATATTTTTACGAGAGGTTTTAAGAAAATTTAGACGATTTACATATACATCACCAAAATCAAAAGTATTTTAAATAGAAATTATAACATACAACATTCTCGGCAAACGGTATTATGTGAGTGAATTCTAAGATCATGCTAACTCATACCAAAGGTGAAGGGGCACATTCATCCCGTGCCCCCTTCAAACCCGATTGACTTAATGTAAAGTACACAACCCCCGTACAAAATTCCCCCTCATATAAACATGTCGTTTTAAACAGACAAACAAAAGTACATATGATAACTTTTATTGCTATTCAGTATCTATTTTCTCGCTTTTCAGATAGTTTGCGGTATAATACCCCTTTTTTTAAATCACGGATCCGCTTCTATAGCATACCCTGTATTTTCTTTGAAGACCACTAGTAATATTTAAGGCCGGGATTTTTCCTTGGTATCGCGATTGACCGATACTGCCATAAAATTGTCCAGATTTCTAGGAACAGTTTACACTAAATAAACATCCAGTTTTAATTAAACAGATCGATACTGCCTTATCTAACCGGGGTTTTCTGTACTTTTAATACATTTGGTGATTATGTAGTTTGATGGCGTGAGTGATTTATTAACTCCTATCTCATCTTAGTACTCCTTGCTGTTGTCTCTTCTCTTTGTTCCCTCTTTTATATCTTTATTATGTTTTTGCTTCTTTTCTATCGTTGCTTTTCTTCCTTCTTTCACCTCTTGATCTGTATCTTCTACTGGTTTTTAAGTTTAAAGATTAAAATATCTATAACATCAGTACGATTGCAAGTTGACCCTTACTGTACTGGGGGGGGGGGGGGGCCTGGGAGGCCCCCCCTCGACATTTTCGGAGATTGCGCCGCAACCGCTTGGAATTTTGAATTGTCGTTTCATGACTTTTTTCCCTCAAGTCTTACGCACATTTTGCTACCATTTTCGTCGAAATCGGATATACCTGTAAGGGGTTACATAACAATTAGTATGCGCATGTCATCAAAAAAAAAAAAAAAAAAAAAATCGCATCAAAACTTGCATAAATTATCATTATTAATTACATTAAAATAACTTTTTTGTGTTAGAAAAGAAGTTTCATATGAATAATGAGTTTCAACATTCAAAAAGTGGAGTTTGACACGTTTTCTGTAAAATGCATAAAATTAGCGCATTTTGCATAATTAATTAGGCTAACGACAAAAATGTGCATATTTGGAAAAAACTAATTATACCATCTTGTTCCTTACGTAAATATCTACAAACATGCAAATTGTCGTGTTCATCGGACAATCGACGGCCGAGATCATAGGGGGGGGGCCTCCCAGGCCCCCCCCCCCCCCCCCCCCCCAGCCAGAGGGTGCTCAAAATAGCCCAGTACAGTAAGGGTTAAGAGCATGGACCTACTAAGACAAAAGTATTTTTAGATGTGAAACAAAAGCAAACTCAAATAATTTTTGTAATATAACATCTCTCTCCCACCCTCTTTAACTCTACATAGTCTGACAGAATATGTGAATCTAAAAATAAAACGATTTCTGTTACTTCTTTATATTGCAAGTGCAACCATTGGGAATTTGTAGTGTTGGAGAATTATTTTTTTCTTCATTTTTTGGACCCTCCAACAGGCCATTTATTGAAAATCAATCTCCAGATAACATATCAACATATCAACAGATCAACATATTTGAACACATGTTCCAATGAATATCATATAATATTTCAGAATAAGATATACATAACGAATATCAACCATAATATATACAGAACATACATGTAGATTAGGGGGAAGAATAAGAATAAGAATGCAACATCATGACTGAAAATGATGTGGGAAATTCAATATACTCCTATTAAACGATCAAAATCCTCTCAAAATGTATCCATTTTTTTTAATCGAATTTGTCAGTTTTGTTAGCAAGTATACTAACTTGCCTCTCATTAATTTGTGTAACTATTCTTGATATATTTTTTTATTGTCCGAAAGGACGGTACAGACTTTTGTATTCGAGAAAGATATAATTGTTGTTTAATCCAAATTATTATACAATTTAAAGCATCATTTCTTTTTTCAATGAAACCTAACAAAACATGTATTAGGGACAGTTTTATTCTACAACGTGTTACACTAGTTAACCAGTCAGTCAAACAACTCCAAATCAATTTGGTCACGTTACAGGAGTAAAAAGAAGTGTACCATATCTTCTTCTTCTCTTCCACAAAGGGAACAGTTCTTATTTAGAATTATATTAATTTTCACAAGATCTTTATTCAAATATAGTATCCTATTCAAAAGTCTGTACTGAAAGTACCGAACTGTTGTATGCGTTGTACAGCGAAACATAACCCTGAAATAATATTGCATATATTTATCATCAAATAATAAACCATCTGCATGCCATATATTACATAATTTATTCAAATGTTCGTTCTTTTCTTTTAACATAATTTGATAAATATGTCTACATCCTTTTTCATCTTTCAACAAGCATGAAATATATGCAGGGCATAATGGTCCATTTACCTTGTTCATATTACAACTTTCCAATTAGGACTTGTGTTTGCATTTAATTATTTGACAAAGTGCATAATAATGAAGAAACTGTATTTTTTCACACTCTTCTCTTGCTACGATGTGTCCTTGATCATCTAATAAATCGTGTTGGAGAAATGAGTAAAACGAAACTGAAACCCAATAATACAAACAAAAATAGTTCTTACCCACAGACAGAGTGAAGAGACAATAGTTTTGTTTTTAATATATAGAACACGTAATAACTTTGTATGCGTTTTAGTGGTACGAGTCTTAATTTCTTTTTTAATTGGAAATATTTTAATATCACAAAGGAAACAGATATGTGTTTCTTTTCTTCATGATCAATAATTTTACGGTTATCAGCTTTTATTAATGGCATTTTCGATCAAACATTTTTTAAAGTTTATGCAAACATGCAATAGGCCTACTTGAAATTTGGATAAACTTAATTTTGATCGGGAATGATTTCCCATGTATTACGTTGGGGATTTTGTGTGGAAGATTTTGCTTTGTCTTAAACTCAAGTGGTCTCCCTTTTATGATGAAAAATGGGTTGAAAGGGGTTTTCCCTATAATTATAAGGGCACCTGCAGAGAGAAAGAGAGAGAGAGAGAGAGAGAGAGAGAGAGAGAGAGAATGAACTCCCTCTTTAGTGCTCTCTCTCTATTTTTCACCATAGACAATGTTTGAAGTATTGTGCAAACAGTATTCACAGCCATACTTTTAACATCGGCATCTTCTTAAACTAATAGCCTAAATCATATTTTCAAGATTTGAAAGAAAAAAAATGAACCAAACATACAGTAAATGGTATTTTTTTGCTCATATTTCACGGAAATGTTTTGGGTTATATGACTATTGAAATACAAATAATGCTGTCTATCAAGTCTGTTTCATAGGAGAATTAGATTCAGACCTGATTAGATTACTCATTTACTTTGGGTTTACTCAATAATATATATATATACACTGTCGCTTATATAGTTAGAATATTTTTTTTTTTTACCTCAATTTATGGAATTATATTGACAATGATTTATTCCTAATAGATCTAGATAATAGTATACATTCTCAGATTTTATTGAACAATAATTTGCCAGTGTTTGTTTTGCGTGACTGCTAAAGCATGTGTATGCTATTATGCTTATCAACTAGGGGACCTACGCCCTTAAGTCATAAATGACAGTAATGATGATTAATGCCCCACAAAAGGGCACTAATATAGCACATCGACACGTTTTTTTATCCAGGGGCCTCACAGTTGCGAGGCCATTACTTTGCCACCGAACCATGACTGTACGCAGCGGGGGCTAGGGTAGGGGGCAGTTTCCACAAATAAAAAAAAAATAAAAAATGCAATAAGTTTTCAATAATCCATTGAATTTCCCTCCGGTCCCCAACATAACAAATCTTCTGTGTGCCCATGCCTTGAGCCATCATGCATGGTACAAAGATGAATAAATAACTCATTCTCCACATTTGTAATTATCAGGACAAAAATTCTTTGATATTTACAATAGCGTAAACAGGGATAAAAAGATGTTTCAAGAATATGAAGAACATTAATTAAAATATATGTGTTTAAAACGATCGAAAATTATCATAAGGCAATTTTAAGGGCTTTATTAATTCCCTGTTGGAATGTGCGAGAATGTCAATGAAGTAGTACGTAATCTGAACATGATTTCTCTAAGCAATACAATAGGGTACTCAAATATTCCTTAAGTTGATTTTGTTCTTCTCCAAAGTCTTCTTTAAAATTTACAAACTTGTGAATTCTAATATCAGGGCTTGGTCGATGGCTCGGTAACTCTAGAAATTATCATTACTTTGGCCACAAAGCAACCGTGACAATAACTATTAAATCACAAGCTTTCTGTTATTTGTCATCATTAAATATATATCATATATAAATATATCACATATATATCGATATTGGTTGTGGTAATATTGATGAGTAATAACAAATGATTTAAAACAAATTGGCCTAATTTGCAATATTTTAGGACCGATTTACGATGATAAAACTTACCATTTTCACAACTCAGTTTATCAGGGGGGCAGGGCGTTTCCCAGAGAGAAGATGATATTGGTGCAGACGATACGCACCCGAGAAGAAAGGCGGCAAAATAGAGAGAATAAAACATCTTCCTACCGCGTTGTTACTATCGATGGCTTTTTGTTTAGGCTGTGTCTCTCAATATCCCTGTAGAGATAAATTAACTGGTACAGGATCTACAGTTAAAAAAAAATCAGAAAGCCTCAGATTCTTTTTGTCATAAATCAAGTTTTCACCAATTTATTGTTGCAGGCGAGAAGAGCCGAGGAAGAGATATTGCGTTGTGATGAACATGCGTATGCATAGCTCAGGTATATATGAGTTTTTACCAGGAAGTTGAAATCAGTATGTATTATATTTCGTCGTGGGCGAAAATAGAAACATTGTTATCAGTTGAGTTCCGTTAAACTTGTTTGGCTGGCAGCAAGTAAGTCGGGGGAGGTCGTATATTGCGTTGGTGTGGTGGTGGAGATCAAAATTAAATAGGCCAGATTCTGGACTAAGATAAATACTGCTACGAATCACGTTTGTACTCTGGACCCAAATTGGAAATGAAATTCATATGATTACAGAGGAGGGGTATCAAAATGGAATAAAATAATTCAGAGCTCTTTTTGCTAAATCGAACATGAAGTGAACGTTTATAAGCCCCCCCCCCCCCCACTGCCTCTGTCCCTCTCCCTCTAGGAAGGATCCCCCCCCCCCCTACAATAAAGGCTGACACTTACTTGTTCGTGAATATTTTCCGCCGTCCTTTCCAAATCCTCGATCTTTTCATCCCTGTCGAGTATACGATAGACGTTTTCCACCATGATTTCGACCACTTCATCCAGATCTTGCTGGACATCTTCCACCGACTTTGCACGCTCCCTCTCGTCGTCCGCTTCGTTGATCACGCATGCACCAGATTGTCTACGACTGCGGTGGCGATCACGTCCATGTCTGGTCCCATCCTGGGTAGGTGGTCGATGGACGTCGGCTTGGGTCTGATTCGATCCAATGCTACCGTACTTAGTCTTACTGCTTCCTTTCAGCTAATTGTGTTTAATATATATATATATATATTATAAGCAAGAGGGGAAGGGGGAGAGAAAATGGAAAGCTCTATATAATCCAATGTATATACATACATAGAGATAGAGAGAGAGAGAGAGAGAGAGAGAGAGAGAGAGAGAGAGAGAGAGAGAGAAAGAGAGAGAGAGAGGGGTGAGAGAGAGAGAGAGAGAGAGAGAGAGAGAGAGAGGAAGAGAAAGGGAGAGAAACACATGCAGGGAAAAACGAGGGGGAGTAGAGAGGAAGATTTTTGTTCTTGAGAGGGGAGGGAATGAGGATGAGAGAGAGAAGTATCTAGTAAGAGAAGAGTTATATAGAAAGAGAGCCAAATAGAGACAAAGACAAAGAGAGCATGAATGAGATTGAGAGAGGGGGATATGAGAGACAGAGAAGGAGGAATGGAGAGTGATGCCCCACACCTAGAATGTTCCCATAACTAAATCACAGTTGAGAGGCTCCAAAAACTAATACAAAATTCACGCAGAGTCGATGTTAAGTGTCCAAACATTCAATTGCTTGCAAAACATAGGAACTGGAAAACTGCCAATAGTTAAAAGGTAATACACAGTTTGGGTATGGATTCATGAATTTGGTTCAAATGAACATATTGGAAGCATATGCGATCCTACAATATTAAGTGATCGTTGTCGCGGTTGAAATCGAGTCTAAAGTTACGAAACTGTAAACAATAAACTCTTTATGCTGTATAGCTCCCTCTCAAGGTCAAGATATTAAGCTATAAAACAATGTTTCTTGACTAAAATTGACCGATTGGCTATTCCCGTTTGAAAATTATATATCCCAACTACATATTCTGAGGATTTCATGGTCACAGCTACCAATGTACGGCCAGGAGCACCGGTAAATTTTTATATTCAATTTTTCTCAAAAACCGAAGTGTTTTAGGGGCTAAATGTTCTAGTGCTTATAAAACATCCACAGGGGCATCCAAATATATCGTATTACCTTTAACGGATCAATTCATAACTCACTAGCTATTGTAGAACTACCATTACAACTTAATGTACATTTAAAAACATACAGTATAAATGGAAAACAGGAAAGGAAACAACTTTTACATTGTATAAAGTACTTTATATTTTCATAAATGCATTACTTTAACATAAAAATATTTCATATCTTCAAAAAATTGCCTAAAATGGCTCTGCAAAATCAATAATACACATATACAATTGTATTTTAAAGACATAATTAACCAACATGTTCAATATATACATGTACAAAATGTTAAGTAATGATTATTCTATATGTGCAATATATCTATACATGTATCTCATGGTATGACATGAGCTAACATTGATGTTTTGTATTTTTCTGAACACCAGTTTGCAACTTATCCAACAAATATATTTTGACAGGAAACTTATACATTCCATGCTAATTTGTGTTTTGTTTGTGCTCTGTTTGAAACCATTATACATGTGGATGAAATACATTTGACCAAAAAAAAAGAGAACAAAAAAGGAATAGGAAAAGGGTATTAAAAGCAGAAACAAAGTAACAAGGGAAAATTTAACATTTTGTAATCTATAAACTAAGAGAGTACATGAACTTACTGAGAGATACATATACATATTCATTATACAAACAGTGTATTATTTGAATGAGAAATTGCACAACTAAGACATACTTAAAAGGTACTTGTCATTTCTATGCTCAAAGCCATCATTAAGTGGCATTTTGGACAGTGAAGCAAACATAGAAAATGGGTAAGTGATTTTTTTTTCTAATTAAAAATTACACCCACAAAAGTCTATGCATAGGAAATATTTGTTTGTGTGCAGCTTGCCAGCTACTTTGTTTCATCCATCTACTTCCTCAGTTTAAAAAAAATATTAAAAGAGAGAAAAAGTGTAACCAAGCCATACATGAACTCAGAAGAAACTGCCTCTATGTGCTACATGTATATGTACATCAGTTTACGCAGTACTTTAGAGCCTCACATATTGCTGAATTACAAAGGAGAGAAAAAAATCTGAAACTCTTAAAGCCCCACTGCACTACTTATAGCTACTTGTGCCTTCTATATAGCAAACAATGCTCAATCGGTGCCTGTTGGTCTACCCCATGATCCTCTTTTTTCTTATGTTAATTGAGAGCTGATTTGATGAGATAACCACCTGTCAGTGACTTTAAAAGACACGTACAGTGAACAAAATGTGCAAGTGTCGTGCTCCTAATGTGCTTATATTACATTGGTAGAGGAGGCGTGATGGCTCAGTGGTAGAGCAGTGGTCTCGTAACCGGGGGGTCACAGGTTCGAGACCAAGTGAATGTGCTTGTGCCCTTTGATAAGGCATTAATCCTCATTACCAAGTCTCTCTAAGAGGACTTACATCCGCAATTCCCTGATTGATTACTCACAAGCATACACATGCTTCTTTAGCAATCAGGTAAAGCAATCCTCAAACATCGTCACATGACAATCCATACTACAAATTACATTGACTGTAATTAATTTCCAACATACATGTATACTTAAATTCCAAATGAATCAAATGTAATCTCATTGGAATTTTTTTCTATGTGTCTGTTAACTTTACCAAGATATATGTACAAGAAGTTGTAGATTTAATTCACAAACCAAATTTTGGTAGCTAATAATGACATTGACAGAAAAATATTGTCCATTCAGCAGGGAGTATCAAAGCATTTGAAATGAAAGATATACAAAATTTCTTCATTTAAAATGACTGCAAATAGTTCAAGAGTTCAACCAGGAGCACATCATATTTGAGATCTACCGGATGATCACAGTATGCTTTGTAACAGTATATGAGTACAGCGAAGGATAAAATTATCAGGAAAAAAGCACCCTTCTGCAAAAAATTGAACTCCATTTATGTCATCTGGCTTTAACCCATACTTCAACTATATTTTTGTTGCAAGAATTAATGATGTCTAAGAGTTAATATGTCTCTAGATTTCAGGGAAACTACAAAGATAGAGAGAAGTAAGTGTTACATCAGAAACTACAGCGACATTACACATTTTGTGAATCATTGACAATGGCCAGTTTCACATCAAAGAAACTTTAACAAAACTTTTGCTCATTACATAAATCCAGTGCTGTGATGTGTGATTCGTCTATTTTGCAACACCAAAATCTTTGCAAAGTGTCAATGGACGACACCTGTGAGTAAACATATATTACTACTAACAAAATATAATATCTGTGATACATCTATTTTGGGGCATGAAGGTCTTAAGAATCTGGGCACTGGTACAAAAACAATATTTATTCCAAAAAGTGATAACAAGTTAAAAGAATTGATAAGAGCTACTTAATCATGGCATTTGATCGGCTATGGGCAATCTGTCAGATCCTTGGAAGTTATCATTGATAACAAAGTCTTATGAAACAGGGCCCAGGACCTCATGTGAAAATTAGGAAAGTTTCTGATTTTAAAGTAAATGGAAAATGAGGAACAGATTGAAATTCTCCAGCAGATATATTTGCTTGATGTAAAAGGTAATTTCTCGGCGTTATCAGACCGTAGGTTACTGTTTCGAAATTTGCTCCTCCCACAATTGCTCCAGGCTTCATTTTGCCAAAAATATAGGGATATGCTTAGGGTTGTTAGTTGAGTTTTAGACTCGGTTTAGGGTTAGGTACAGTTTTTGGTTTGAGTTTGAATTTGAATAACGTGGGATCTTATCTGCCGAGCAATTGTTGTCATGCAAGTTTCATACACCAACCATCTCAATTTGTGAAGAAGATGTATTTGCTTGACGTGAAAGGTTATTTGTAAGTTTTTCTGTGCGTAGTTCTCAGCGGACCATTGGATGCTCGTTGACTCTTTCTAGCTTCTCAAAATGTTTCCTGGCGTTCTTGATGTTGATCAGGGTCGTGGCTGGGGCTGCAAGAGAGAAAATAAAAACAAGGAAGTGAGGCAAAGGGAGAGAGAGAGGAAGAGACAGAGAGACAGAGAGAGAGAAATTGGCATTTGTAACAATTTTACAAAAACACGATTTATAATAGCTTTCTCTCTTGTACTCGCTTTGATGTCTCTAATAGAAGAAAAGGGTGAAACAATTTGCAGTAATTATTAAAAAAATAAAGGGCATATTTAGCCATGTGGATAAAGTGGGTGGGAAGGGGGAAAGCTCACTACTTTTGCTAAATGGATGAAAAGCAAGACTCCTCCCCCTATGTAATTTCTACCTTTATTTTGAAAGGCGATGGAATGGAAGGGGTTCTGAGGATAGGTAGAAACCTTCATGATATTAGTTTTGAAGAAAAAAAATTCTCAACATGACAACAGATCTACACATTTTCGTTTCATGACTGGATTAATTCTGTTACAGAATTTAAGGAATTTGTAGAGAATCAAGGGCTTCACATTTGGCATTCCATACATCAGGGGACTAAGTTGAAGCAGGTTTCATGAATAGAAGTCAATAACTATACCATTTTGTAATGTAACCAAATTTAATGCAACCAAATTTAATGCATACATCTTTGTAAAGTGCCTGATACTAATGATTCCATTCACCTGTCAAATCAAATAATTGTATTTCAATAGTCAGAATTCAAATTGCATATATTACAAGTTGTAGTGTAGGTCAAGCTATGTTTGTCCTACCTAGCAACAAATGATGAATGCAATTCGCATGCTGAATATTGAGATACTATTATTCATAACAGGTGAATGAAATAATTTGTACGAGGTACTTCACAAAGACAGAGCTGCCAACCTTGTGCGACCAAAAAAAGGAATCATGATGGCAAAAAAAATGAATTTCAAGCAAAAAAAAGGAATTCATTAAAACAAAACTTACAACCACGCGCGACACAATTCCAATGCTTCTTTTTGAGAATACTTTTCTCTTCAAGTATGTTTCAACCTTAGTTTTCTATTGGATTTGTGATCAAAATAACATATTAGGGCAGTTGTTGCGGTATGTAAAAAAAAAAAAAAAAAAAAAAAAAAAAAAAATAAATAAATAAATAAAAAAAAAAAAAAAAAAAAAAAAAAAAAAATAAATAAAAAAAATTAAAAAAAAAAAAAAAAAATAAATAAATAAATAAAAAAAAAAAAAAAAAAAATAAATAAATAAATAAAAAAAAAAAAAAAAAAAAAAAAAAAACGTATTTTGTGAAAAAAAAAACGTAATTGGGATTAAAAAACGGAATAATTCCGGGAAAAACGGAATGGTTGGCAGCTCTGCAAAGATGTATGCATTGAATTTGAATCATGAAGAAAATGACATATTGAACAGAATAGCGGTACGTTCACTTGCAGCCTTTTCACACAGGGGTAAAATTTGTCGTAGAGCTGATTAGTTTAAAGCTATTTAACTAAACAGCTTTAAAGAAATTTTCCCTTTGTGAACGTCGTTTATACGATGTTCGGACAGATACGAAGTACTAATTCATACGCCGGTCAAAGCAGGCTGCAGATACCAGGCCCGTATCTAGAGAGCAAGACATTTTGTTGTGTGAACGGATATACGTCCTTAAATAGACCGGGCACTGCTCTTTAGACGCTCAGTAGGGCTATTGCGCATTTACGAGCAGTGAGTCACTGCTCGTAAATACGCACTCTTTCATCGCCTACAAACTGGCTCAGATTGATGTAAATGCTATACTACACATGGCATTTTTAGAGACAGACTGACTTACGTATTGATAGGTCAGACATGATGACCATGACGTATGTGTTCTGGGTGAAGACGTCGATGAAGGCAGCAAAACTGGAATTCCTAACCTCCATGCTTTGGAATGATGCTGCTAGTTTACTGCAGAAGGATAAGAATTGATTTAAACTGGTTTTATACAAAACAGAACACTAAAAGTTTGCATATGCATGTCCTTGTTGCAAAATTTGTAGTTCACAGGATTTATTCACATATATATTTCAAAGAGGTTGACTGAACTATATTAAACTGATTTTAGTTGCTCATTAGCACTTTCAATTCTTATTTACGAAAAATGGATTTGTAAAGCCTCTGTCTACTATGCATAAAGTATGTGTTGGGGCATGTTTTTGAGCCGGTATTTTTTAGCCCCCAATTGCATTAACTGAATAATATAAAACTGTGCCAAACATAAATTGCCACCTCAGTTTTTTAGAAGGAAAGTTTGTTTTCTTAATTTTGGGTGGCATTGAGATCTAGCTCTGCTTCTGCATGACACTTTCACTGACTTACACATATTGACAGGTGAACTTATACAGAAAATTCACTATGCACATTTAGAATCCATCTACCATTCAAAAATGTACTTAAAGGGGGTGTAGCATGACAAATACTACAACTTAAATCGACAACTTCTTTTGGACAACTGCACGTAAACGAATGGACTTGATAAACGGTCAGCACGCGCTAGCGTTCGCAAAACGTATGTTGTACGCACATGAATACTGCGGTCGCGTCGTTCGTAGTCGTATTATACCCGATTGGCCCCCCGAGTCAGGCCACATGAAACATTAAAGGGGGTGTAGCATGACGAGACTACATGTCTTTCCCTTGGCCCGACGACTCAACCGCAGTATTCATGCGCGTGCAACATACACAAAACCAAAGCGTGAGGAGAACTTTGGTCGGTTTCGCGAACGCTAGCACATGCTGACTGTTAATCAAGTCCATTCGTTTATGTGCAGTTGTCCAAAAGAAGTCGTAGATAGCGTTAACAAGTATTTGTCATGCTACACCTCCTTTAATGTTGAATGTATTCCTTACCTGCAGCTTAGCTTGAACTGCTTGATGATATTGCTAATCTTCTCAAATCTATGTACATCTCTGTGTTCTCTCCTCTGACAATGTGAGATTACCTGTAAAACAAAATAATCATAAGTTAGATTAGATATCATGCTTCCAATTTGGTCGCTTCCTGAACAATGATTTATTAAGGGTATTAATAACTGCCTCCATCCCTCCACCCAACAATTTTTTTTCCCAATATTTGGTGTTTCATACTGATACTACTGTATATAAAAAATATCAACTTAAAATATTACTTCTGTAAAAAAGATTTTTGCAAGTTTAAAGACGTCCTGAATAAAGGAAAAAAGAGACTCAAGAGTAGACTTCCTTTTTTTTAAAGGTTCACTTTCATTTGGAATCATTTTTTTATAATTTTTTTTTGACCAATCAAAGCCATAAATCTGTGTAAATCAGAAGTATTGTGAACACAACAGTTGCGTTATGAATCACTTTTGTCGTTCCTTATGACCTTTCGCTACCGAGAGTTATTAACCATTCATGATAATTCTGGGATAATACAGGTGTTACGAGTCCTGTCTTATAAACAGTTGCGATTAATTGTAACTTATTTGCGATTGACATCAATCTTATCTATGTACATGTACATTAAAGACATAAGACACTGCAAACTTGTGATTTATTAGAGGACTTGCGATTGATTCGGGTCAATCGCAACTCTTTATAAGACAGGGCCCTGGAACGACAGCTACGACGATCCTATGTACCATCTTAGCAAATACATTTTAGACATCATTGTTTAAATTCTTCTTTTAATGTTTTTTAGCAGAGAAGTATTCATCAATCACTCACAAGGAAAGTGGCCCTTTCGAACAGGAGCACCTCATCGGCATCGATGATGTCGGCAAAGTTGATGAGGTTGGTCTTGAGCTGTTCGACGTTGGGGATGAGGAGGTAGACGATGGAGGACCAGGCCTGGTAGAGGGTCTCGTCCCAGATAGACGTCCTGAAACAGGTGCAGTCCAGGGGCTTGGATAACCTCTTCAGATCCTCCTCCCTCTCCTTGAAGATCTATAGTCGGTGTAAACATAAAGAGGAAAATACGTTAAGACTAAAATAAAGTGTTAGATTAATTGCATTTTGATCTTAGCCTGAAGGTGGGATCGATATGACACAGTTTGGCCCTTACCAAGTCCCTCTTATCCTGTTGTACCAAGTCCATCTTGTGGATGAGGCAGAAGACCTTAGCATTGGCTGACTTCTGCACAATTTTTTTACACAATTTTACCACATCAAAGCCAATACCAATATTAGCAAACCCCTCCAAACTTTCCTTAGTCAGGCTTTCTTCTTAACCCGTGATAGCTCAGTTGGTAGAGCAGTGGTCTTGTAATCCGGCGACCCGGGTTCGAAACCAAGGCGAAACGCTAGTGCCCTTTGGTAAGGCATTAATCCTCATTACCAGGTCTCACGGAGAGGACCTAATGCCGTCGGTCCTCTGGTTGCTTACTAACAAGCATTTATGCTTTCTTAGCAGTCAGGTAAAATATCCACCATCATTCATCTCTTACATCAAAGCACAAACTTTCCCTTAGTCAGGCTATAAGATCGACAACACCCCAGACAGGAACAATCCTTCTGGACTCTTACCAGTTCCCTCTTATCCTCTTGCACCATGTCTATCTTGTGGGTGAAGCGCAAGATCTTTAAGCATTGGGTGACTTACATTATGCAGGATGTTTACACAATTTTACCACATCAAATCCAATACCAATACCCATTTCCTCCAAGTTTCCTCAGAAAGGAAGATTTCTTCTTGAGCCTTACCAGTTCCCTCTGATCCTCTTGCACCAAGTCCATCTTGTGGATGAGGCAGAAGATCTTAGCGTAGGGTGACCTC
Organism: Strongylocentrotus droebachiensis; assembly: GCA_035222895.1. Taxonomy (NCBI): domain Eukaryota; kingdom Metazoa; phylum Echinodermata; class Echinoidea; order Camarodonta; family Strongylocentrotidae; genus Strongylocentrotus; species Strongylocentrotus droebachiensis. Next base: position 227,929 of record JAVYIG010000404.1, on the reverse strand, counting down.
TGCAAGATGGCCTCCAGGCAAGACTGGTAGTAATGCATGTCCTTGTCCAGCTCCCTGCTCTCCACGTCAAAGACATAGATCAGCACCTCCACATTGCGGAAGATGTTGTCCTTCTGGCTGGTGAAGTAGTTCTCCATGAACGCTTCTTGTCTAAGATTTAAAAAAAGTAAATTTATGGTAAAAATGAAGTCTGTGTTTCATGATTCCATGTAACACGGAATGGGGTGGTAGTAAAAACCAACCAAGAACTATGATTAAATGTAGGTTGCTAGTTTCAACTATTGGTGGTCATTAACAATGCATTACACACATTTTTCCTGAAACATAGCTCCTGCATTATTTTTATAAATTGAAAGATGGAATTACTTTGTACTGAAACTCCTATCTACACAAAATTTATATGACAGGTCAGTTAAAACAAAACTTTACCAGTTAATAACTGTTTTTAATATTGCTTTCAACAATCAAATATTATCATTTAAGCTATGTCAAGTTAAAGAAAAATTATGAAGTTTAAATTCTATAGAAATCAATGTTGCTATTAGCAAACATTTAAAGATTTATTTAATTTTAGACACACCTACACCTACAGTCATGTAAGCCAAATTCTGAAATGAATTGTTTATCTTACCCTCCACAGTCCCATAGGTTGAGAACCAGGTTACCCAGAAACCTGACATGTGAGTGCTCAACATCAACTATAATGAAAACGACAAGAACATTCATTGTAAATAAAGTAAACAATTCCTCAAGATTATAACATCCTATTATCAATGCAGGTACATGTACTCATCCTACAATTATACCATTGAAAACTACTTAATTTTCATTTTATAAAGGAGGGAGATAAATGTAACTGATGATAAAGATATTTTCACATACAGATTGTAAATAATCATTGAACTGACACGCAATTAAGTATATTTCACAATTTCATTGCCCTGGATGAAAAGAGTGTACACATGCTATTGGTATGCGTTAACAATCTGGTTAAGTTACGTTGAGAAGCTATAAGAACATCATATTTTTCTCTCACAATGATAGTAAAACAATAGGTATGAAAAGGTGTTCCTACAAAGATATAAAAAGCAAAGAAGAGTAACTACACAATGCTGTTCACACGATTCAATAATTTTGCGGCAGGAATTTTTTGCGATCTGAACCACTACCCGAAACTCACAAACAGTTAAGAAAGTTACTGGGATTTTACAACATGCAAATCTAGAGCTCTGGGCAGTGTTTCACAAATCCATCATCACAAGTTCACCGACATCACAATGAAATGCATTTTAATGGGATGTAGGTGAACTTGTACATAGGACAGTTCTGTGAATGGATGCCCTGGACTTACTTGTGGCTCCAAGTCTTCTTGTATCTCTGGCGATGTAGTTGGCAAAGATGATGGATCTCATACTGGTCTTCCCAGACCCACTCTTCCCCATCAATAATACCTGAGAGAATAGAAACAAGAGATATTTTTTTTAAAGAAAAGGACAAATAAATTATGTTGCAGAAGCAGTGACAAAAATACATACATGGAGAGAGTAACTGAGCTCTGAAAAAGTGTAAAGATACATGTAGCTCTGGAGATCTTAACAATAAGTTTGAGAAAAAAAAAATTAAAAAATGATGGCTTCGTGTATAGCTGACATGCATACAATGACCATGACCATACCGATTAACTGTCAGGAAATGTCTTACGCATGCCTGAATATCATTGAGTACATCACGCAATGTTCAAAGTTTAAAATTATGAAAGTGGAAGCTCAGTTGCTCACACCTACTGTACATGTATACCACACATGACAACAAGTCACACCCCCAAAGCCACTTCAACTTGACCGATTGTTTGCCAGTGGGGGTTATTGTGATTTTATGTCCTGTCTATAGTCAGTCTGTAGTTGGTCTCGTTGGTGCGGCCGAGGTATTGACGAAAATATTCAATTTGTGACAATTTTGATAATATCACTCATAGTAACCAATAACTGTCATGACAGATTGCAATTTGCTTGTAGTAGTATACCTTTCTATGGCACGGAGGACAGTAAATTTCGAAGTCATTATTATTAGCATCTTGAGAAACTGGAGATGCTCTCTTTTTCCTTCTTAAATACTGAGTGTGAAGCACTTCCAACTTGGCCAGAAACTCCTGCTCCGATTTGTTCCTCCTTAAGCCCAAGGTTCTTGCAGGTTCTGTCATAGTGGCCCAATGGGATGCAGTCAATAATACCTTAGTGTCCAGTGAGTTAATCTCTAGACCTCGTCCAGTCCCAAAGTGGTTCACAATATCGTCTACATTTGGGCCACTTGAAACAGTTTAAGATCACTCAAGGAGACAGCTGAGCTAAAACAATCCATACTCTAGCAGCAAAATTAGGACTTTTATCAACCCAGCTGCACTTGGAAACGAAAGGCTGTTCACTGTATGATATCTGCACTATAAGATCTTTTTAGATTGAGTGACACTTCTAAATTTGAAATCCATAAGCGGTCACAACAAACTGGTCAGAGTTTTGCTTGCTCAAATCTTTTTTCTTCAAATCTGCGCTTAAGATGGTCTCCTACAAAACAAGATGAATTCACTGCATCATCAGCGAGTTGAACATGAAATCTCAATGCAGTGGCGGTCTATGCATGCTATCAGCTTATGACGAATCACTACAGATTGCTCTGCACTGCTCATATACAAAATTTCTCTTCAATCCAGCTCATGATTATTTCTTCATCCAAACAACAGATGACACCTCGACATAACATATGATGGCACAACCACAGTATTTCCATAGAGATGTTCAATCCCACCCCACAGGAAGAATAGAAACAACAGTAGTTTTTTAAATATATTGTGACTGTTCCTACTACTGAACTTCATGTACACGTCCTAAGCAGTGCAAATGATAAACAAGAATGAATCTGTTAAGTCACGGTAGTAGATATACTATATCCCCAATTACTAAGCAGATAGCAGTTGTTGATATTTGATCACTTAAGATATCGAATCACACGACAATGATATGGGTGCATATTCCTCTCCAAAGATTTATCAGCAATTCAGCACCTACATGTAGGATATCGATATACAAACTCTTTCTGATCCATGCCTCGGCAAGTTGAAACATAATTACACGGTCAGCACTCAGCACATACATAAGGAAATCCTTAGTTTCACAAAGATTCTAGAAATCATCCCTAGAGATCTGAGCGCTGTATAATCATAACCAATCATGTTCAAGTCAAGTTCAAGTCTTCTTTATTAGCCTTGGGACGAAACCAATAGATCTACTATTTACAGGGTAGGTAAACTTTGGGAGCTGAAGTAGGCAAAGACACACATTTTCAGAAGATAACATATCAAATAACTAATCACTGTAAGCTAATTAATCTGAACCAAAGTAACTTGGCCTAGATATTTTAGATGATATGGGGTATAATCTACAAAGGAGTTCTTTAGAGAGGTTAAAATGCAAAGTTCTTACACCTGTTTAAATCTGAAGATAATAATCCAAGATGTCAAAATCTAGGAATGTCCCTCAGGTGTGTCAGACTATTCTAAGTTTTAAAAAAAAAGGGTTGGGGGGGGGGGGGAGATGTTACACTAAATTTGCCTACAAAGTAGTAAAAACGTTTGTGAAGACCAAAAACTAAATATAAAAGCAAAAAATATATACATGTAAATGTACGGGTATATACAAAAATAAAAACAATTGGAAATTTCCTGCAAAGAAAAAATATCCTAATTTAATATTTTGAAATGTATGCATACAGACTTTCTGAGAAAAAAAACAACAAACAAACAAACAAAACATAGCGGTTTTTTCTTCTCTTCCATTCATTGTATACCAACAATTAAGGCTTAAAGAGAAATCCAAGTTCTGTATTTAAAGGTAGAGGACTAGATCAACTGCAGCTGAAGTTCATATCCATGTATCGTTCCGTGGCATGAGCCCATCTACATATAGTCTGAAAAATAAGTCCATTTCATGTGGGGTCATGTTCCACTGAGACCATTACCCCATTTATACTGCCATTTAGATTTACATGAATGACCACCCAGCTGTGTATGAGACTGACTCAAGTCACTACGGTAACCAATCAGATGTCACATGTTCATCCCCGTGCACGACAATCCAGCTGCTTGATCTTTGTAGTTCTCTCTGAACTCAACTGCAAAGCTATTTCATCTTTAGACCGAAAACTTCGGTCTCTGATATGGACGGTCATTGCGCTGAGACGTCTAGTTAGGCCCTGAACGCCACTCCAGCAAAGCAAAGAGTCTATGCTAATGCGTATTGACTAGGCCTGAGTCATGTCGGGATTTTCATAAACCGGGTCCCGACGGCCTTGCACCGATCGGGACCCGGTGTCCCGAAATCAGCTCGCAGGATTTGTGAATTGCCTCTATAAAAAGCGCATATCATCAGTATGTCCCTTAAAAGTGACTTTTTTTATCAGTAAAATAAATCAACACATGCATACCTCGGCACAGATCGGTATATTCTTCCATTTGACATTATTTTTTATCCATGATTGGCGATGTTTAGTGCCATTATCGTGCTTCTAAAAGTTAAAAAACTGGAGCAAAAATAGAAAGACAACGATCGAGCCGCCATTTTGATTCATGCAGGTTGAATAAATCGGGTCAAAAAACATTCATGTTTGAATGATAAAACGGCTTTCTAAAAAGTACTCCTTTACAACATACCGATCGAATAATTTTTAAAAACAAAATAGTTTTTTTTTTCTTTGATTTTGAACACCGCATGCTTCTTTTAAAAGCTGGAAATTACTTGGTAATCACAAGAAGTTTCGATACGGATAGCTGTTGCAAGGCAAGTTCAAACTAGTCTCGGAAAAATGCGCAGTGCTCCTTGTTAGCTGTAATGCGTGCCAGAACGAACCCAAACAAAGACGTGATCGTAACGAGAAAAAAAATCATTAAAAACTACGAGAGCACAATTGGAAAGACAACTACTGCTCAAAATTACGATAATCAGATAAATAACTTGGACAAAGAATTCAATAATCGCCCAAGAAATGCCAAAGAAATTGTGATAATCGAGGAGTAACTGGGTACATTTTTATCGCAAGGGGCTTGCTGCAAATACTTGAATCCTTTGTTATACTGCTTTTTACCGTAGAGGGCGTTATTTGGTTTGTAGCCTCGTGTTAGAACACGAGGCTAGAAACCAAATAACGTGTAATTCGGACATATCAGCAGGCCCATTCCGATATAATGATTGTACCTATAGTAACTCCTTAAAAATCACTATTTCTGTGGCTTTTCTTGGACAACTATTGTATTATTCCTCCAAGTTATGTATCTGCTTACGATAATTTTGAGTAGTTGTCTTTCCAATTGTGCTCTCGTAGTTTTTAATGATTTTTTCTCGTTACGATCACGTCTTTGTTTGGGTTCGTTCTGGCACGGATTACAGCTAACTACGAGGAGCACTGCGCATTTTTCCGAGACTAGTCTGAACTTGCCTTGCAACAGCTATCCGTATTGAAACTTCTTGTGATTACCAAGTAATTTTCAGCTTTTAAAAGAAGCATGCGGTGTTCAAAATCAAAGAAATAATATCCATTTTGTCTTTTAAAAATTATTCGATCGGTATGTTGTAAAGAAGTACTTTTTAGAAAGCCGTTTTATTATTCAAACATTAATACTTCTTTCAACCTGATTTATTATTCCTGCCGAGAGACCCGGCCAGTACAGTAGCTAGCTAGCAGCTGGCAACAACAACCCCATGGGGCGAACTGCTTTGGAACCCATATTTATATCAGCAGTTCGGATTGATTCAGGATGAGCTAGAATATGATTGGTAACAATTAAATACTTAAGTTTCAAGGTGGAATGATTTTAGTGGTGTGCAAAACTGCAATTTCATTTCATTATTTTTTTCGGAGCGTCGGTTCTCAAAAAACGAAACCGGGACCCGACGGCAACGGTCGGGTCCCGGTGTGATCGACCGTACCGACTCAAGCCTAGTATTGACCTCTAGCACTGCATGCTTGCTGTGAGGCGGGTATTATTAAACCTATACACAAATATACACACCACACATTATTGCATAGACGGTACACAGTCATGTTGACAGAGCTGCCAACCTCCAGAACAGAAAATCAGTAATCACAAGGCTCAAAATCAGTAATTTGGGGTATAAATCAGTAATTTCTTATGCGGCGCTATGAATCTAAAAAAACGACACGCCAACACTGCGCGGACGCATGATTATCTGAAATTTTTGGTGATTTTACTCACACAAAGATGTTAAGTATTGAATTTCAGGTCATCACAACACAGTTTATCATGAAAAATGGCTCCTATTCACAGCACTCGCTACGATAAATCATATTTAATTCATTAAAAAAAAAAAAAAAAAAAAATCTTTTTTTTTTAAATCCGTAATTTGAGACAACATTCCGTAATGGTCGTTAATTTCCGTACCAATTACGGGAAATCCGTACTAGTTGGCAGCTCTGTGTTGATGCAGCTGTAAGCAAAGTTTGACACTAGACTTACAATTTGAATTTTTAAATTATTCTTTTTATCATCAGTAAGTTAAAAAAAATGTATTTTACTGCTATTTAGGTGTCATCAATTGTCACTAAAGTAACTCAGTTGAGTTTTGTACAGTGGTGTTTGAAATGTTGAGAATCAAAAGCACAGCTTTTACTACACTGCACAGCCAAGATAGTGATGCTCCTATGTGTGGTTAGGCCCTGAACGCCTCTATACAGAGACTGAACTACATTGGGTGAGTTCAATGTGGAATAACAGCCGTGTTAAACTCTCGCTGCCGTCAATCTCATCCCTTCTAGTCTACGCCGAAGGCAAAATGATTATGAAGGAAAAACTGTGCGCCATCTACACGTTCGTAATGGCGTTATCACAGTTTTTCCTTCATAATCATTTTGCCTTCGGCGTAGACTAGAAGGGATGAGATTGACGGCAGCGAGAGTTTAACACGGCTTGCAAGATTTTCAACATGGATGTCGATTTTGACCCATAATTTCCTTAAAAGGGACCATTAAACGGATTATTTTAATCAAGTTAGTAAGTGGAACCGATGTATTATAGCCTAGGCCTAATTTAAAATTGGATATGCACGAGGTAAAATGACATTTTGGGGGATTTTGGGGGCATAACAATATGGCCGTGGCAAGTTTGTCATGTTTGTGGGAGGGGCCTAATGGCTAAAATCTAGCCGTGATATCTTCAACATACAATGGCATAGGCGGTCATTCAGTCTCTATAACCGGAGGTCTAGTGGAGCCAGACGTAGTCTCAGTGGAACAACCGACGATTATAGAGACTGAAGCTTTCGGTCTAGTCTAGATCCACAATGGATTTTACCTGGGCATGATCGTGAGATTCGTGACAGATGCCCGCATAGTAAACTGCAACACCAACACCAACACCGAACTTGAAATCTTTAATTTTCCAATCCCTAGCATAGGGGCTGATGTCAGTTTAATGGGTAAATTGTCAACACCAAACTGCGGCAAACGCGATACTCGGTTCAGGCTTCAGCAGACGACATCCAACACCAACTCTCAAATCAAGTTCAACACAGACCGTATCGGAAATGCATCATATTTTCCTCACCACCAGCATTCAAGTTCGGGGTTGTGGCTGGTGTTGGTGTTCTCATAACACCAACACCAGCTTTCGACACCGAAGTTGAAATCACTCAGTCAGTCTATAGCCTAGATCTGATCTATCCATGTTCATGTTGTGCCAACCAATGCAACGCCAGTGCAGTCACACACAGGCAGTGCAGTGGCAGTGCAGTGGCAGTGCACTAGCGCATAGCTGCGAATAGTACGCGGCTAGCGGCTCAAAACAAAAAATCAAACAAGAAATAGTCTACGAACGTGACGAATTAGAGGAAAATAATTGATGTGATAAAAGAAACATGAAAGCCATAGATTAGTATAAAACTTACCTTCTTCTTCATGTCCGATGATTTTCTTGAACTTTCCAGCTTGAAGCTTATAATTGACACTTCAACTAAAGTAGAGAGATCGTTGTTTACTAGATTGCAGCTTGCGCGATTTTCATGTAATGCTACATGTATGTTGTGTATTACGCACGCGTACGTACGGGTACGTACTCAATAACCCGTGACCACATGTGACTTTAGGATGATTCTATTTTATCTGAAGGTTTTTAAAATTTTAGGAGGATAAAATATAAAATTATATTAGATATAAGAAATTAAGAATAAGTAATTATCCATTTCTGATATATATAAAGGAAGATATTTAGCAGCATATCTGCCATTTATTGCCTCTTATTTGATATAATTCATTGTTGAATGCAGCTAGTATTACAATTTAACCCCTTAATAAATAAACGCGTCCAAATCTCCCATCAATGGTAAACAATTTCGATTTTGAGGTCTGCTAAGAAGAATATGGCGATCTCTGCCTTGGGAATTATTTCAGGTTGAATCATCAAGTGCGGAAAACTGTGCCAGAATTCAAACATTGGAAGTGTTATTTAGAGGAATATCGAGCAAAATGGGGGACAAGGAACGACCTCATGCTCGGATGCTGAGGCAGCGTGTGGATGATTCGAAGGCCGTTCGAGAGAAAGTGTCCATCGCTGTCCGTGAAAGCCGAGTTATGGGCGTAAGTTGATCATGGAGCACAGAGATTTTGCCATGGTGCATGGACCGTATAGTAGGCGGGGTGTCGTAAATGTGTGTGTGGTAAACTGGTGGTGGTGTTATTGGTGGAGGTGGTGTGTATGAAATTGGTAGGCAATCGGCGGTGTGTGTGCATATGATGGTGTATGGCTTCACATCAAAAGGATTTTTGTTTCTTTCTCATGTGTTCCTGATACCGGATGTAAATCAACCAGTTGTGTTGTACAATCTACTGTGCATAAAAAACATGTACATCTACTTGTATGTAAATGAGTGGTACATGTATGATGTAGGATAGATTTTTACCTGTCAGTGTAACTAAAAACAACATACGATAATTACCTCCAATAATGTGCACGTTAGTACACCTGCAGTACCTTTTCACAGTATTGTTGATCAGACTACATTGACTTCACGTTCATGTGAAAATGATAATGAATAAAACTGAAAATGAATAAATCTAGTAGTAGTATAAAATCCTGTAATAATATAAGCTGACATGTTTATTATTTACAAATTACCTGCTGGTACATTTTTTGTCATGGGGAAAGTGTCACGTTTTCTAATTCACTTCCTTGAATCATATCAGGTACATGTAGCTGTGACTTTAATAATTCAAGAGTAAAAAAGCTTGTCATAAAGTATTTTATCAGACATGCTTTTTCCTCTCAGATGGAATAATGGAAAAATATGCTAAATAATTCTTGGTACTGCAATTCTTCAATAAAACAAGAATTAAAAATCTGCAGGCACTTCCAGGAAAGCTTCTTTAAACAAAATTCAATATTTCTGGATATTTCTCCACAGTAAAGAAAGTTGTTGTCTGTATTTTGTTGTCGGGGGACCTATTCAGTGGCAGATAAATGATTATCTGCTAGGGGAGGTTCAAATTCGCCTTGGTGCCCCCTTTGATCTGCCGTTGCCACATGTATATTTTGTTTGGTCCTTGACTCCTCGTAATACCTTCTCACCCACATATTTATTAAAGCAAGTGCAGTGTATGTAGAATCTTTAAAAGCCATAGACGCACTGGTAAATAAGTTAATTAGAGATGGGTAGCAATTCAACAACTTTATGGCCCAAATTCACGAAGGAGGTTTGTCGACAAACCTCCTTTTGTTTCGACAAACCAGGTTTGTAAAGAACGCTCCAAAACACGTCATATGACGTACATAAACCTTGGTTTGTCGACAAACCTCCTTTGTGAATTCGGGCCTAAAGGCTATGGGTTTCGCAAGTCACAGTTACTCACAAACAAGTCACTTGTATATGTCAGTCAGGAGTAAAATTACAAAAATCATGGAAAAGCTTTTTGGAGGTTTTACAAGCAACCCTAAACGATTCTCATTCGAACAGCTGTGCATGGATACAATTACAGTTGCACTTGTCTTTGTGAAGTTGTACATTGTACTTCTGACAAGACAATGGAGATTTCTTTTCAGTTCACTAGTAGTTGTGAATGAACCATGTCATCACCACGGTGCCTCTTTTCAACTGTTTAGGAGGCATTATCCTTTTATTGCACTGTTTTCTCTGAACAAAGTCAACAAGCACATTGGAACACATTGTTCAGTGTGAACAAACGGATTCAAATTAGGTGAATAACGTAATTTGTAAATTAAAAATAAAGAGTATTTTTGCTATAGTTCTAGACTTGAAAAAATAGCAAGATCTGGACAGTTGCCATTTTCATTCTATTCAGCTCAACTGCATGTAACCAATGCAAATAACGATAGAATGCAAATATTAATTGATCCAAAGCAGAATAGGCATAATGGGCACAAATTATATGACTGTTTTAACAACAGAGAGAGATCTAGAGAGAGAGAGAAGGGAAGAGAAAGGAAAGAAGACGATGAATAGGATGGTGGGAACTGGGAACGATGGACGTGTTTATCAATCACAAATGCAATTTAATACTTGAACTCTCCAATGAATTATGATTTTTGTTCTATTTTTGTTCTTCTTGAATTATTTAAACCAGAGTTACATGTATGTACCCTGATTATCATCTGGTGTTTGCATGATTTTACCATTTGTCATACATGTATTGTATATGTACCGTATTTGCCGGCGTAAAGGCCGCACCGCCGTATAGGCCGCACCCCCGATTTTGACATTAAAAAAAAAAAAAAAAAAAAAAAAAAAAAAAAAAAAAAAAATCGTTTTTTTTTTTTTTTTTTGGTTGTTGTTGTTGTTTTGTTGTCGAAAACCCACGCGGGGAAGGACCTTAAATTTAACATCGAGGTGCAGTTAAAGGCGCTGATTTGTGCTTGTAAACTTGTCACAAAATAATAGTAACAATGTCGTATTTAGAAGAATGTGTAAGATCATTAATGTGAATTAAAAACAAAAGAGTACTAGGTCCTAGGATAGTACCTTGTGGAACACCATTTGTTATATAAAAAAATTGAGGAATTATTATTATAAACTACATATTGAGATCTATTAGAAAGATTACTTTCAAACCAAGATGACAGACAAATTTTAGTGTTGTTGTAGTTTCCGAGTGGTGAGTCAACACTGATTACTGAGCTGGGAGACATTGCCAGGCATAGCGCCATAAATCAAAACTAAAAAAAAAAAAATAATAAAAAAAAAAAAAAAAAAAAAAAACTTTTTTTTACTCTTTCGCCGCATAGGCCGCACCCCGACTTTTTGATATTTTTTCTTCCAAAAATACTGCGGCCTATACGCCGGCAAATACGGTACTTTTTGTCTCATTTGCTTGCAAAATGTGAACAAGTTGGCCATTGGCTCTTTTGGATGTACAGCACAGGTGTATGTACAGTAATTGTAAAGGTCTAAACAACTTCAAAGTTTAAGAGTTAACACCTGAAATTCTATTTGTTTCTAAACTTGAACAGTGAACACCATTTAAATGGATTATCTTCAACATGCAACACATAACTCTGTGGTGATGACAGCCGTGTTAATATAATCCTAATTGCCACTGACGTCTGTATTAGACCATTAGCTCGTTCGTTGGCATTTGTAGGTGGGTAATAGGCCGAAGGAAATGGAAATTCCTGGATCTTTTCCTGAGGTGTGCGACAACGTTTAATTGATTACCAGCTGCCGGCGATGACTATCGCTTGTTGACATGATGTACTACTTGAGGAGGTCTGTGCAGGACTATTGAAGGTTGTTGCTGTGATTCCTTTGAAGATTACATGTATGTATGTGTTTTAAGGCTTTTGTAGCCTGGTCCTCGAAAGATTAAAGAGAGCTCTGGAGAAGTAAAAAAGGAGGAAAAATGCATTTTCATGTAATTATATAGTACACGTATTATCGTGACTGTGCAAACTGACTACATGGTTTTTAGTTGTCAAAACAAATTTGACTTTTTAAAATACCTTTTGATTTGAAATTCTTTTGTCCAAGGGAGGACAACATGCAGTAGATAATTGAAGAACAAAAAATATAGAAACGGACAGAATCTGGACTAGTATACAGTGTATTATGTACATGTACATGTACACTGTGCATTCAATGATGTGGAAATTTTGCCGAGTTATAAAACCAGAAGCATGCAGTAGGCCCCCTTTTGTTTATTATCAAATATTGGCTGTGTTGTCAAATTGTAAACAACCTGTTCCAGCCAAGCGAGGGACCTTTCCTGCATTGTCTAACATGCTTTCAATGAGACTGAAAGTGAGCTAATTCCCCTCCCCATATCATAGAACACAGATCCCTCATCATTTGCAGGATTAAGAGAGGGATTTAAGGAGATTAATTAAAGCTGGAGGTTGTCTTCCAAGGGGGTGATTCATCGTCTTGCCCTTCACTTCAGCGCCGCTCCAAACTCGTCTCCTTCATTCGTTCACATTCTTACGACTTAATTGAACATGTTTGTCATTCAGATTTCAGTGGAAATATATATACCGGTATACTGGCTAGCGTGCATCTCATACTTTCCTATCGAACATTTATGAAGGGCCTACAATAGTGTACATGTACATGTAATTTTTACATTTCCTAAACACTATTTACAGACATGTACACTATAGGAGCAGCCCCCCTCCCCACCTTGCAAAAAAAAAAGGCAAACAAACAAAAATACAAACAAACAACTTACAGAACAGAATGGAACAGAACAAAAGAAGAAAGAAACAAAAAACAAAAAACAAACATACCAACAATGCTGTTATGATATAATTTTGGATAATAATGATAACAATGAGTAATTTTACTGGTTTTATTGCAGTTGCCCAGAAAATTCACTGACCAGAGCGCTTTACCATGAATCATTACCCTCGTCATCAGATTCGTAAACAATTCTAGAATTAACAGTGCACACTATCCCCTATAAATATGTGGAAACATTTGGAATGCTACACTGTACGTGAAGTGCATTTATTCACGTTTACAATGTGTATGGCATAATTGTACATGTATGAGAACAATTTTGAAATTAGTGTACTTCTCATAGAAACAGACCTGCATCTAAACCAGGACTGTACATGTAAATGGCTAAGAAAACTACAGATAACTCATAAATCATCCCTACTTGAATAGACTTCATTTTACATCTAAACCCATTCGGGACAATTGACCACATTGTGTGGTTTGCCGCGTTTCAGGAATTAAGCAATATACCGTACATGTGTATGTATCACAATCTGCCAAAGTGGTTTCATTAGCCTGGACACCGTTCCCACTTGAAAAATAAGAACGTTCTGAGCGAGATCTATCATCCTCAATATTAACTTAAGAACACTCCCGTAGATGGCACCAAAGGACAGCAGCTCATGAGATGAGATTAGATGCAATTTTGTGACTGATGATAGGACCTGCGATCAATCAGGATCAGTTGCGGCTCTTTTTAAGGCAGGGCCCAAACCGCTGTTATTACATTAGAATCTATTTAAACAGGTGAGGGGTTGTACTGTACTTGTACATGATGATGATGCAGACACTTTAATTTTTATATTTTTCCCCTATTTATAAAGGTATTGTAAAGCCCTTCAGAAATTACGAAAGAAAACGTTGTTTTGTCATCCGTTGTTTCCAGGGCATAACAGCATGGAGGTCAGACAGATCTACATGTACATACTGCTAAGAGATAGTATGGGACCATGAATTCTCATCGTAAAAAGCATGATGCGTGAAGACAAACAAAGCGTTTTGCTTTGGTAGTGATATTAAATATAAACTACAACCCTCAATATGTGAGTTTGTAGGCCAACGTAAATAGAGTCTTACAGCACTCTAAAATGGTACTACACTGTACACAAACATGTGTAATTAAACATACCATAACAGTTCTTAAATGATGTAATAGTGTCCATTTATGGCGCTCGTCCAAACAAAGTACAGGAAGAGATTGAAGTGAAAGAGGCAACGCCTTTCTTTCCGTATTGCCATTGGTATCCAGTATCAACACAGATTTTGTTTCCGTTGTCATCTTCTTTCCTCAAGTAACCATAAGTACCTGTAGATAACCTTGTAGATTTACAAGTACATGTATACAATGAGGTTACAAGTGAGGCCCTATAAGTTTCACAAACTGCCTTAAAAATTTTCAAGCAAATTTTGGGTAAAGTTTTCAGAGACATTAGATTTAAAAGATGGAACACCATTTGTGCAGTGTTCTCTAGTATAAAAAGTAAGCATATCTTGTACTTGTACATTTTATTTTATTCTTTAAAAAGAAAGATAGAGCAGAGGGTGATACGCCTTGCACCCTACTCTAAGGAAAGCCATGTATGTGTAAATGAAGATAATTTTCTGTAATTAATAACCATTTCTGTCAATGGTTTGTAATAATAATGAACATGATTTAGAGCCAGTTAAAAGTAGACCTTAGAAATGCATTGTTTTGATTAACAACCAGAAGGAATTGATTGATGTTAATCAGGCATATATTCATCATAACAATTAACATGTATCTCACAGGCATATATTGCATTTTGACCTTAAAGGTAAAGACCAGTTTTGGAAACGACCCCTCTCAAAAAATGAAATGGAAGCTCCTATAACCAATCATGTGAAAGAATACGTTTTCACTAATACGTGATGATACAAATTTTACAGGGAAACCACCTACTACATGTATGTAATTGATATATTTGGTAATTATTATATCTATCTGGACCGGATAGATATTGCGCGAATGTCACATAGTCTGGGCCAAATTTCTTATAATTTTAATGATTCCGGAACCTTGCAGTACACACCAGTACCGTAATTAACGGTGTATACATGTAAACCGCCCTGGTGTATTAACCGCTAAGGCTGTGCAAAACAGTGTAATGAGGTACCCGAGTACACTCCCAGGCTTACAGGCGAATACTCGAGTATTCGGACGCCATGTTTTTTTTGAATTTTTTTTGAATTTTTTTGAATTTTTTGATTTTTTTTTTTGATTTTTGATTTTTTTTTTTTTTTGATTTTTTTTTTTTTTTGCCACCACCATACATACCACTGGAGCAGTATCCCAGTTCTGTCGCCGAAAACGCATGCAATTTTACTTAGAGTTGCAGTTGAAGGCGCCGATTTAATAATAATAATAACAGTAAACAATGCTGTTTTAAAAACCAAAGATGGCAGAATAATCCATTTTCCTCCAAGTCCAAGCAGAAATCCAGACATTTGGTCCCAGTTTCTGAGTGGTGAGTTTGACAGTGCTTGAGTTGGGAAACATTTTTACCGACGGCACCATGCCAGCGGCCGCCGCTCACCCAGGCACGGGTAAGCGTCGGCCTGGACAGATTTTTTTTTTTCAGATTTTTTTTTTTTCAGATTTTTTTTTTTTCAGATTTTTTTTTTTTTTTTTTTTTTTTTTGCGGCCGAATATTCGGGTACGAGAAATCGTACCCGAGTAGTGGTCAACCGTGCGGGTACTCGAGCATTCGACTACCCTTCACAGCCTTATTAACCGCACCCCTCTTTTTCGCCCTAAAAAAAATATAACAAAATTGCCGACTTGTCGGCAGCAAGCCAGGTCCGTGTTAAAAACCCATGCGGGAAGGCCTTTCATTTAACTACGAGGTGCAGCTGAATGTGTAAGATCATTAATGTACATGTAAATTAAAAAAACAGTAGAGGACCTAGGATAGAACCTTGTGGTATGCCGTGTAATAGAAGAATTGGAGGAATTATTATTATAAACTACGTATTGAGATCTATCAGAAAGATTACTTTCAAACCAAGATGACAGACAAATTCGAGTGTTGTTCTAGTTTCCGATTGGTGAGTCAACACACCGATTACTGAGCTGGGAGACATTGCCAGGCATAGCGCCAATTTTTTTAAATTTTGTTTTGTTTTGTGTGTAACGTGTATAAACTGCACCCCCGACTTTTATTTTTTTTCGACGGCAAAAAAGTGCGTATTATACACCGTTAATTACGGTATATGCTAGATGATCACACTTTTCTGATTGATTCCACAACGTTTCTTTCACAATGCAATCGCATGACCAGAACTGGTCTTTACCTTTAATACAAACTTTAATGTAACAGATGAATATGACCAGGGAAATGATATTGAACTTGCCTTCTGTACTTCTGTAACGTGTTCGCCAAGTAAAGGGGTTTTGAATTTGCAGCCCATTTCCTATCGTTTACTGTGGATATCTTCATACGATAGTATTTATACTAGTACATACATTTGCATGTGGCCTTGAACATGTACTTGTAGTTCCCAGATCAAATACATGCATCTATTCTCTACATTGCCATACACTGTACTTACATTGCATCTGCATACACTGTATACAATGGTATATTGTGATTTTCAGACCCTTTCGTACTGACTGGTTGTACGTTTTGTGTTGGGCGAATTTTCAATCAGTTAAATTTTGGTCATTACAAGAAGTGAATTATTCATGTAGTATGTACCCTTTACAGCTCATTTTATGTTATTACCAAAGAAAAAAAGAAGTCAGTCATGCAGTCACTCAATAGTGTCTGACCGTGAAGTTTTACAGATACATGTACATGTACATGTAGGACATACAATACAGTTTACGTGACATGTACATACAGGTAATTCCTGCAAAGTTCTACAGAATTTGATATTGGCTGCAAAAGGGACATAGTACAATGTACATGTACCTTTAAGGTGGATAGAAACTTGGCTTTAGACTAAAATCTACATGTAGATCTCATAAATCTTCATCATATCATGGGCCCGCTTCGTAGTATCCATGGCCCATAGTCTGCACAAACATTTTGATAGCAACCAGGATCCATAGTACTATCAATATACATGTAGCCCAGGTAATGAGCCCATTATCCATAAAGTTATTGACATAATGCTGGATCATACCAGGACAAGTTCATTGTGTAAGGAAACAAAAATCTGTGCTGCATTGACTTGCATTGACTTGTATACTTTTGTACATGGACTATATCATCCAAAGTACTGTACATGTACATGTACAGTGTAGATGTCATGTATTTTGAATTTATACAAATTTGAGAACACCATAAAGAGTCGCTCAGATATGATGCGGCAAAACTGCGGCAATTTGTTAACAATGTTCTGAAGAGTAATACGCTTCAAATTTCTGAATCTTATAATACAGAGCTTTGTTAGGCCATTAAAACAAAAATACGTGTTTAGCGTCCCTGCCCGCTTCCATTTTGGGGGCTGCCTCCTTTTTTTCTTTTTTTTTTAATTATAAAAACAAATTTTGATTTAAAAAAAACAACAAAAAAGACATGAAAAACACTGCTAAAATGGATCTATTTCTGTTTTTTTAAATGATAAAAAAATGCCGGTGGCCATCTTGAAAAATAGCTTGACTGTCAGGGAAAATGTACCGAGCGGCCATTTTAAGCGGCCATTTTGATTTAAAAAAAAAAAAAGGGCATTTTTTTTTTTTAATTTGGCCTATCTCAAAGTTGCAATTAAATTTACTGTAAAAAGCTGTAGCGTCTTTTTTATATATTTTTTTTTATGTGGTGATTTACTTTGCCATATATCTGAACAAGCCCTAAATGAAAAAGAAATATAACATATGCTGAAGATGTACATTTACTCTGAATATTTTCAATGGGCTTGTGTGTACTAATGTATGTCTACTTGTCAAGTACTGACATGTTCATGTACCTACAGGTAGCAATTACAGCTCTTAGTATGGTGTTTATTTTTTAGAATTTAGTAGGAACAATCTCTTGACTTATAAATACTGATTGATTGTCGATTTTTAAATCCTTTTGGTTTCTACATGTACATGTACATGTATGTATGTGAACAAATATTAATTTATGAGGAAACCTCCTTGTCTATGCTGTAGTTATGAACTACCGTATTTGCCGGCGATAAGGCCGCACCGCCGCATAGGCCGCACCCCAACTTTGACATTTCAAAGAGGGAAGAAAAAAAAAAAAAAAAAAAAAAAAAAACGGACAAAACAAAATAATCGTAATTTTCTCTTAAAGAGATGGTTCATTGAAATGTGGAAAATGGGCAAATTACACCTCTACAGATTGCTGAGAACATTAACAAAATGAGCAAAGTACTTTTGAAGCCCTCACTGTTGTGAGGAATAAATTAAATGCAATTTTGTTACCCTTTCCTGAACCGGCCACTCACTAAGTGAATTGACGGCGTTCTTTTACATGCGAAACGATGACGTCACAATATGAACAACCTACATCACACATTCGGGACAATGTTGCATACCCATTGCAATTTTCAGATATGGGTTAACGTTGTTTGTATATTAATTTTGTCGCCAGTGGTGATATTTCCTCTTTTTGGGGCATTTTGAATGAGATACACTGAATAAATGATACTTTCTACAAATGTTTGTTTGATTTTTATATTTTTTTCCGTCACATTTTAGCACAAAAATCGGAAAAATAATCACATATTCTGAGGGCACTTCAGCGTGTATGTGTCTGATCTGGGAAGGCAAAGGACATTTTGCATGCTGACCTAACGACTCTTTTGGAGTAAAATAGGCGACAAATTTACATAGAATTGTCCAGATATTCATTACAAAAATGTGTGATTAGACTGATTAGTTTACATTTTTGATAAATTAGTCGTATAGGACCTGATAAACCGAGAGAAACAGATAAGTCCGGTTCGCGATTCACGGCTAGCTCGAGCGCCGGGCTACGGGCTAGGCTGGCTAGCAAGCTGCGCTAGATGTGATGCACGCTAGATCTAGATGTGATGTATGCGAGGTCAGTGTATTGCACACATAGTACATGCACAGAGTACGCACGCACAGCTACCAGCTACGGGAAACTTGAACGCTACATCGACGATATATTCACTCGCTTTTTGGAAGTTATATACCATTTATCTAGACTAACGTCCGATTAAGAACCAAAACCATGCCATATAGGAGCCTTCTGGCGTATACTCAAGTTTGTTTTCGTCCATATCCACATTTCCAGGGGATTTTGATGAAGGTAAACAGCGTTAGGTATAAATGGGTACGGTACTCGAGAGTCAATGCAATACATGTGAATAGCACGCAAACTGCATCTCGCACCGTCGTCAATCATTTCAGCTGAGCGGCCCGCTGTTCATATTGTGTCGTCACTTCAAAAATCGGCTGACTTACGATGTTTTGGGGGCGTTGAGTGGGTTGATTTTTCGTCAAGTTCAATCAACTTTTATAAATTTCGCTCGAATGTACAAGTTACACAAATGTAATGATTTTACTCAGTGTAATTTTTCGATTGCAATGATACCAAATTCAGTCAAGTCTGAAATCAATAAACCATCTCTTTAAAACACTATTTTTTTTTACAAACTGATACCAAATTCATCAATATTCTTATAATTTACCGGAAGTTTAGCTAAAAAAGTGATCGCAGGCAGATTCGGTGTCCGATATACCCCTACCACAATGTACGGTGTAATGCGAAATGGCATGAAATGGAAAAACAAAATGGCGACTTCGGATGGATGCTTCACGGCAGGTCCGTTGAACGGTCCATTCTTTTACTTTTGCAATGCATTGGCACAAACTTAGATCAAGATATATATCGGCAAATGTTGTTTTAGGAAGTTATTTTCGTCTTCATGTCAACAATGCAAGATAAAATTGTCGGTAAGATGTTTAAAAATGTCCTGTACCATAGTGGTATAGTTATTTTACCGTTTGTAGTCCCATATGGCTAGATTCGTGCTGGTTTTTACTTACGTTTTTTTTTTTTTTTTTTTTTTACTCTTTCGTCGTATACGCCGCACCCTGACTTTTTGATATTTTCTCTTCCAAAAATACTGCGGCCTTTACGCCGGCAAATACGGTAATAAAGGTATTCTATCCAGTTAAATTCGGTCTTCCAGCAGTTCAAAATTCAGAGTGGATGTTTGAAAATACAGGAAAGGTGGTCTAGCGAAAAAGACTATTCTGCATGATATGGATAAATATAATATCAGACAGGACTTGAGATATTTGGGACAGAAAGGGAAGCAAATACCTGTCCCTTTTTGTCTGCAAATCTGATAAATTAGCTCTTCAGTTTGCTTCCTAAAATACACCATAAATTACTGTGTCTGGACTGTGCCAATCTAAGGATGGGCAAGTGTTGCTGTCTGTGTTTATCCATCATTGCTCCTTTACATATTATTCTGTTATTCTCAGCGAAAGAAAGGCAATTAATCTACATTTTTTGCAACATAAGTACAAACATGTTTACAGATGTATCTGTACATGTAGCCTACAGGTTGTACTTGTAGATTTTGGGTACCCGAGTGTCCCATCACCAAATATATTTTGTCAAAAAACTTAGTTAGGGGTGGGGTTGTGATTTGTTTATAACATGTAGGTTAGATTTTGGGTTAGGATTATTGCGAGGTACATACATGTACATGTACATGTAGTACAGAGTCCAGGGTTGAACATAGGAATTCCCCTCGTGTTAGAAATGGGACTGCAAAGCAAACAACATCTGTCATCAAACCTGCAATGCATTGTTGAAATGTAGGCCACATTTCATTGCTTTTTATTGTTCACTTTGGGCATAATGAGCAATTAAAGATGACACAGTTCTGTTATCAGTGGCCTGCCATACATTGCTATGAACTCGGGAGCCTTTCCCAAATGGAAATTGGAAACAGAAAGGAATTTCCTGTCCTTATTTCCATGATGGATGTAATCCTTGTGTAATATTACACAGGTACAGTCAAAAGGTACAATGCCGCTGTATTACTAAATACACTTCCTTTCAATAGCCATTGTACTGTAGTGAATATATCTGATCCGACATCCGTTTTATTATACAGTCGAACATATAGCGACCGCCCAAGGGAAACACAAAAAGTGGTCTTTGTAGACAGGTTCCTTTTAGATGTTTTAATGAAAAACCATTTCCAAGGTTAACAAAAAATGTTGTCTTTGAAGACTGATGGTCACTATTATAAAGCAGGTTTTATTGTATAAGTACATGTACAAATTAATACTGATCAAATATACCTTGCACTGAGGGGCTCAGGTTGAAATTATGAACCCTTTGAGAGTCTGAGGTGACTGGCATGTAGCACTGTTTTCTGCGGGGTGCGGCCAAGATGAACATAGTAACCATGGTTGTCAGTTGTCACCAAAGAGAATCCATAATTTTACAGGTGCCTCAACAGCAGTGCATGGTGTTTTTTATTTAAAAAAAAGCAAATGGGTAAACTATTTATAAAGCTGAAAATAACAACAACAGACATCAACATGCATGTGAAACTGATGCTGATGTGTAATCGAATGTACATGTATATTAGGTCCTATAGAAATGAGAGATTGTAAATGAAATACCCATCAACCCCCCCCCCCCCCCTAGAGAAGATAGGGGACATCTACTAAAATTATGAAATATGGTGGTGTTCATGGGGAGGGATTTTTTTTTCCTTCGGGGGGGGGGGGGGGGGGGAAGGTCCATGGTGGAACACAGTTTAATCGAGAGTGTGATAACTCTTGTTGACTGTAAACCAGGCAACTGTACTGGATGTTTGGATGGATGCTTCATTAGGGATTGATTAAAGAACAGCTGGGTCTCTCATCCTCTTAGGATGTCTTCTAGAGCATGATTTTCACCCCATTCACATCAGCAAAACTTTGTTTACGTTCTGTAGAACATTTTTTGTTTTGTATGATAAACACATGAAGTCTACAGTAATATCAGGGCTTGAACGATGGATATATCATTTTTTTTGGCCAACATATACATGTATGCATCTAGTGTACAAATTGCAAAAACTTTAGGGTCCAGAGTTTTAATTTTGAAGCCTGTGTGGATATGAAAATATTAATAGTGAAGTGTTGTATCTCCTTTATAGTTGTTTGAGTGTCTCGTGTTGTATGAAACTGTGATGAAAAATCAGGGTTAATTCCCTGTATCACACAATAATTGTAAAACTTGGCAGGGCTTAACGTGAAAGTGCACTGAAGAAGACCTGTATAGTATACATGTAGTGCACAAGACTACTTCAAACTTTTCTTCTATGACCACTTGAGCACTTGACACAAGCCATTGATATACAGTTACAGTACATGTAATATGACCTCTGACCTCTACCTTTGACCCTGTACATTAACAAATTGTTGCTATTTTCTTTTTACCATATTCCTACATGTACAGGTACATGTATATGATGTTTGCTATCCAGATTTTATATTCAGCATTTCTATATACAGTTTTTCTCTTGTGTAAAAGCGCTAAAAGCATGGGAAGATGTACAGTGTATTCTAATCAGATAATTTGTGTGATAGCTCAATCTGCATCGTATCTTTACCTTGTGTTCACCTGTTCAAAACTACATGTACTTGATTCTGCACCCTGTATGCCAAAAGTAAATGGGCCATGTCAGAATGATTATTTGTGGTAAAGTGCTTGACATTTTTTATGAGTTATGTTACTTTTTATTTCACACTAATGCCCAGCAATACAAACAACTAGTACATGTGTACCGTACTTTGAACCCGATTAATTTGTGATATTGAAGAATACAGAAATACATGTACATGGCTGATGTACTTGTACATAGTTTATTTTATAAAAGTCTGAACAAAAACGAAACAAACATATATAAACAAACAAAAAACAAACCGAAACAAAACAAACCTTTGGCCCAAATTCACAAAAGATTGTCTTACTAGTACTATGTACATGTACCTCCATAACATGCATGGTCATGAAGTGAAAGTTTGTCCTCAAATTGAATGAACAAGCACATTTATTTATGCTTTTTCTAGACCATGATTAAACCATGATGGGCTAACTTTTAACCTTCATCATTTCATGTGAATTCAGGCCATTGTGTACTGAAGATAATCTGGTTTGTTCAGAGGTGAATGCATCTGTTGTTACTTTCCAATAACCTGCAATCAATATCATGTATACATGGATGGGAGCTGAAGAAACGGAAGTGTGGTACATTTCTTGAGGCCCTCTTAAATTATTTTTGAAGGGGCAATTACCCCAGGCCAACTTTAAGACATTGTTAACTTTAAATTTGCTCCAGTTCCCTTTCAATTGATTGACCTGTACCACCACACACCTGAATGAATATGTAGGCCCAACATGTAATCAGTAGGGTGGTACACTGTTATGAGGAAGATAGTCAATTCGTCCCTATTTTCACGAAGTGACGGTAGTGAGGAAAATCGTAACGCAAAGTGAATGCAATTTTTTTTTACTACCGTCACTTCGTGAAAACAGCGACGAATTACATGTATTATTAATCTACATCTGCCACTCTGCTCACTCAGGTTTTATTATTATTATTATTTATTTTTTTTTTTTTTGGGGGGGGGGGGGTAGGGGGAGGAGAGAGAGGGAGAGAGAAAATTGCCCTCAGCTCCTATAATTTATCTTCCATCACCAATACAAGTCCAGTATGTAGATTTATGCCAAAAGTTGATGGATGTTCAGTGTATCTTTCCTCATGGAAATGGCTACGCCCCATCAGTCAGTCTGTGCAGATACCGATGTAGGTACATGATGATCCATTCATCCATGATGCAATGAATTCCTTGACCTACCAAAGCGTTACATGGTGATGAAAGACCAAAATCATCTCCGTCTCTAGCCGACAGAAATGTCATCGATAAAGATTTCATCCTTGAGGTACTTGGTTGACATTCAGTTTACATTGATCGCATGGAATCATTCTTAGTAGTTTGAACTCTGAAAAAAATCCATGTATTATACATTCAAACCTGCTAGAAAGACCACCTGTCTACAGAGACCAAAGTTTTTGTCTCTCTTCGGTGGTCTTTATAGACGCTCTCCCTGGCATGGGTAAGCGTCGGCCTGGACAGTTCCAGGTGACCGGGATTTTTTAAAATTGTATTTTTTATTTTTTATTTAAATAAAAAATAAAAAACATGGCGTCCGCATATTCGAGTTTTCGCCTGTAAGCCTGGGAGTGTACTTGAGTACCTCATTACACGGTTATGCACAGCCTTAACATGAACCATTTCTTTTTCAGAAGAATCAACTCTCTATAGATAAATACATGTAGGTTTACATGATTGTACAGTACATGTAGATCACTGCTCTTGTGTATTAATATTCTTTCGTCCAACAAGGACATCATTGTTCTCTGGGTCATTTTGTTGAAAGTAGCATAATATGAACCAATTTTCACAATTCAATTTTAAATAATATTAGCAGGTATCAAATTTTCTAGTAAACAGGACACAGCATTGTTAATTCAAGGTCACACTCGTTGATACACACAAGCTGCATAGACTTTGCACAGGGAGTTCCTCGTTTCAACCCAGTCTGTGTAAACAGATATCATCATGTACTTGTACATGACTATCCTTTACGCTTGCATGGTCTCATACTGTTTTCACACTGGCAAAATTTTGCTTAACCCCATACTATAGGTGGGGTTAAGGGTGGGTCTAAGCCCCACCTATAGGGTTAAGCTTCCACTCTCTGTTCAGACTCGTATTTACCAAAGTGGGCTAGCCCCACCTATAGTACGAGGTTAGCTGGCCCTGAAATAACAGGGCTAACCCCGCAATTGTGGTGCTAACTCCTGCTAACACCGCAATTGCGGTGCCAAACAAATGAATGAGATCAGAAACGAAAAATAGTCCGGTACTACGCAATGGAGCGAACCGCAGCTGGCTAGATGCGAAGTAAGGAGCCCACTGTCCAATCATAATATTCACTAGTCCGGGGCTTAGGAATTGCAGTGAGAACAGCGTGAATTTTCTTATTCTGGAATAGGCGCTAGTACGGGACTAAAAACAGCGTGTGTGAAAAGCCAAAAAAGTTAATCCAGGGTTAAGGATAGTACGGGGCTAAGCAAAGTATGGGGTTAAGCAAAACCAGTGTGAAAAGAGTATCACTGTAGATGAATGGCATCAGGGTACAAGTACATTTGGTATATTCCTTCTCAGATTTCCTTGAACCACTTCAACAACAACAATATGCTCTGTGTGGATTTTTGTATTATGATCTGTGCACTACATGCATAATTATAGGTTGAATGGGATTCCACTGTTTCTGTGTATGCAAGTATGCCTTTCGGTCTACGACCAGTTCGTCTACTACCCAATTTGAACATTCCCATATGGTCTACACCCAGCCTGTGTGCTCTCCACATGGTCTAATATACATATCGCCTACTTATCATTTGGTCTAATGACAATTTACATTAATTAGGCTAAGAGCCATTTGTTCTAATTTCCATTTGGTCTAATCTCCAATTCATAGTCTACTGCACATTTGGTCTATTGTTCATTTAGTCTAATAACCAGTTAGTCTAATTCCCTGTTTGTCTAATGCTCATTTTGTCTACTATCCATAATGTCTAATAATCATTTAATGATTACTATTAGTTATGATTAAATGATTATAAGACCATGTAGATAGGAAACAGGCTGTGGGAATAGACCAATTGGGAAGTAGACAAACTGGTTGTAGACCAAACAGCAATAAACTGGTTTACAAAATGTAGGTCATTGAAGTCCAGGTACACATATCCTATTCATGTGTGTTCCCTTGAAATCTACAGATGTAGTTTGGCCTTGCTCTAATATGATTTTTTTTATTGTTGACTTCTCTGTAGTATTACTCATCCAGTTTACACAAATATACAGGATTTGTACAGTTAAAATAAAAGGATAATAGATTGATATGAAAATATGTCTCTTTTTGCTGTCTAAAGGATACCCAGTAGTCTTTCAGCTCAGACTCTTTTTTGATACATGATGTACCTACTCAATAATAATAATAATAATAAAATCGGTGCTTATAAAGCACTTTCCACCAAAGTCTCTAAGTGCTATTTAACGAAATACAATGACAAAAAATTACAAAGAAACCTACAAATTACATCAATGTGAACAGAGTAACTTAATCATCAAAAGCAAGTTTTAATGTGTTTTAATAATAATAGTAGAGTCTTGTGTAGAAGAGTCTTTAGACACTCCTGTCGCTTCATTATTATTACCCTAGCTTTAATGGCTGCCGTTACGGCGCTCAAGCATTTTAAGGAACTAATTCCAGCCAGGTACCCATTTACCTCAACTGGGTGGAGTCTGGCAATTGTAGATTAATGTCTTGCCGAAGGACATTAGTGCTGCAACAGGGACTACTACCTCACCTGAGTGCTGCGACAGGGGTGTGAACCCCGTACCTTGTGGTTCACAGTCCGGAGACTTATCCACTGGTCCACAACACCTCTCTTCATGTGTTAGCTACATGTACATCTAGACTAGGCTCACATGCGTACAATGACGGTAGCATTTTGCAATAAAGGATGATGGAGACGCAAACCTATTTCCATAAATTAGGCGTGAAGTGAAGGCAATTACAGTACATTAACATTTTAGCAGGTGCCTGCAGTAGGGATATTACAAGTTGAAATCCATGTATTGCCAATTGATGTACAGTTGAAGTATAATGTCACAGCCTTTTTGGCCCGGCCCCCCCCCCCCCCCACTCAGTGTTATTTAGGGTACGCATATGCTCTTTCCCTCTTTTTGAAAGCACCCCCTATCTGAGGACTGCCAACATTTCCGAACCCCCCTTTCGCGGGCTTTTCGCGGGCTTTTCCTGCCTTGGAGACCCCCTCTAAATCAGGAAAAATGCTCAATATACCCCCCTAAATTCGGAATAATTTCTCAGGAGTCCAAAGAGATGAGAGAAAAAACGAAAAAACACCCCCTTTTTAAAGAAATCTCTGGGTGAAAAGTTAAATACACCCCTTTTTTTTAAATTCTCGGGCCGGACTTTGTCGCACGAAAAGTACCCCTTTACCTGACATTTTGGCAACACGCATGCGGTCATTCCGACCCCTGAGTGGGGGGGCCGGGCTTTTTGGCAGGCAGCCGGTGATTGGAGCTCTTGATTTGAGTGGAGGGTTCTTAATGAAGCTTTTGATCAGCCTCATTGAGAGATCATCCATGCAATGTATAGTGTACTCTGCATTACTGTAAATTTGTAATTAATGTATTGTACACATGTACATGTATGTACGTTATATGATTCCCTTGCAGTTGCACCCCATCCCCAATGAATTGGAAATTTAATGTGAAGAAGCGATATCATAAAAAAAAAAAAAGTATCAGCTGGCACTAGATAAATTATGCACCATGTACAATGTAGCTTGCTCTTTAGGCCCATATGCATGGCCAGATGCTAAAGTTCATGTATGAATTTGGGAATAAATACATGCACATGTATGTACAAATGTATGCACTGTTTTAAGTAATGAGGTATCAGGCTTTTCTTTCTATTTAACCTGTATTCATAGGGCCTATATATATAAATAGTAAAATGGGAATATCAGAGCTACCAATTATCACGCATTAGGCGTGACATCACGCATTTTGTGGGTCTGAAAATGCTCCTATGCACGTCGCGCGCGCTAGATTTTGAAAAAACGCTATACCTTATACGTGTGTTATACCCTCGCACGCACGCTCGCGTGCCGAATCATTAAAATGTCACGCATTGCCGATCTTTGAACTTGGCGTCTCTGGACTATATACATGTACATGAACATTTGTATTGTCAGATTTAAACCACAGTTTGATATGTGAGCTCTACCCACAGTAAGGCTAAGTACCTCTATAAACATCTTTCCTCATCCTCTTTGTCTTTTATTAATAATTCATAGTTAATGAAGGAAATAAAGGCTAAATTAACCTCTCAAAATAATCCAACAAATGACATCTATTATAATAAGCTTTTCATCTGTAAAACCCAAAACCATTCTCATTTAATTGAATGCTTCCAATCAAGCTGTGCTACACAGCAGGCTGCTGGCCGAACACTTCCCCTGTACATCTCCCTTATACTAGAGAACAGGTGCTAAGCTACAGCCTGTACATCTAGCTTTTCACTGGCCATTGCATCCATGCATGTATCCCCATGTAGTCTGCAAGTACAGACTCTATTTTAACACTCAAAGATAATTCTATACAGCCTGGAGCTTAGCCTAACTCTGTCAATCTCTGGCTGTGTCAGGATCAGCTATTGTACAGGTTCCTACGGAGTGCAGTGGACCGTGCAGTGTACATAGTCTCATAGCTCAGACTCCCTACTACGCATTTGCCTGACGAGGGTCTGTTCCTGCAGACTATTGCAGCTGTAGGAGATGTCCTCTGATGATCGTGTCTGCCTGCATTGCTATAATGGATGCAAAGGGGTGATGTTGATTCGGATGACTCATACCTGCTCATCCCATGGCACGTGGAAGATGCCTCGTGGAACGCATCATCTCCTGCCCTGGGCGCCATGTCCCAGATTCATAGAGCACATATCAGGAGAAGGATGAAATTGAGAATTGATAGAAAATTAAGTGTTCGAGGAGAAAATTAATCAGCCATTTAGCTACTGCACTTTCTGTAGTGTTCTCGGGATGGGAGAATGTACTGATGTTCATTAACATTTTAATAAAAGAAGAGCTGTCTTTGACTTGCATTGGTGTGCTCATTGAAATTCACTGAACTTGTTTACTTTGGCTGTGGTTACAACTGTACACAAGTACACTTGTATGGATATTATACATGTCCAGACTTCATAGTAGGCTAGAATACATACATGTACATGATGAATGTTGTGTTCCACATAGTAGATGACTCGTGGAAAGCATCATCTCCTGCCCTGGGCGCTATGTCCCAGATTTGTAGAGCATACAGTACAATTAGAGGAAGGCTAAATTGAGATTTGATAGAATGTTGAGTTTTTTGGAGGAAAATCATTAGCCATATCTATCCTACTAACAGAAGCCTTTTGTTATTTTAAAGAGAAAATTATACAAGTTCATTGATCATTCTTAAATGAAGGGCATTTAATTTGTTTTATTTGTATGCAGAAAATGCCCATAAGTCATGCTTAAAGTGAAATGCTTCATGATGTGCCCTGCACATGGGCACAAATCGATGCACGGGTAATCCATGTTTCAAGAAATTCACACTCTGAAGTTAATATTTGTTTACAAGCTGTACATCTGCACAAAAATATATTGGTCCTCCATCCAATTGTTAACATTGATAATTCATTACTTTAGAAATTCTAATTAAAACCTTTTGATTCTGAAAAACAATGTTCTGATTTGCACCCTTCTCCCCGGCATGGACGATGACATGCATGTCATATGAAGCTCTAAATAAACCATTCATGTAAAAAAAATACATACATAGGAGCAGTGAGTGATTTACATATGTAGCTCTGGGAAGCTCTAAAGTAGCTATGATAATCTCAAAACGAGCTCTGGCAGTGAAAAGAAAAAGAAGAAGAAATACAAAACAAAACAAAATTAAAAATACACCAACAAAAAATGCTCAACACCACCAAGTGAATGTCTAAACAAAATGAATCTTCTCTTTTTGCCTCACTAAAAACCTCTTGTGAAAAAAAAGGGAGGTAGTTTCTTTACTGATGAGCAATGTGCAGTCACCGTAGTTGCAGGCAGATGAAGCGAATCACTTTGTGTTGGGTGGCTACTGGGTTGAGAAGGTGCCAAGATGAAGATGTCATCACATGCTTTCAAGAGGTCATCACCCAAGCTAATGGCGCTATGGGGCTGTCTACTCTAATGCATTACCCCACTGAGGCAAACACATGTCAATGTATAATGTAGGCAGATAAAGTGAATGTTCCCTGGATAGATTGTACCCATTTAATGTATGTGTGCATGGAAATGTTAGCAAACACAGATTCAAGGTGGTGTGTGTGGAGTGGGAGGGGGGTTAGGTGGGTGGTACAACCTACTCATGCCCATGTTCACCCGTCACATACCGGTATGCTTTAAACAGGTCAGCAAATGAGTATGGGGCTGACTAAAGTGGCTTTCATCGAAAGGGTGCGGTGTGGCGCGGCGCGGTTTGGTGTGCTCAACGCACCCATTCGATAAAAGAGGGGGGGCTTTTCTCGAAAGGGTGCGTTGAGAGCGGAGTACCGTTTTAACACACCCTTTCGATAAAAGCGGGGGGGCTTTTCTCTAAAGGGTGCGTCGACTAGTCTTTCGCATCAGTCGTTTAAAATGAGGATCTCGGACAAAAGGTAATAGTTGCCAATTTAAGTATATCGAAAATGTATTAAATAAAATGGAATGGTCTTGATTACAGAGTGGTCTCTTTCGTTATTACTATGTTGATGGGGGAGACAGAGAGAAGGAAAAAAGGGAAAGGGAAAGGGAAGATAAAAGGAAAGAATAAGAAGAAAAGAGGGAAACTGGGGGGGGGGGGGCGAAGGGCTCTTGCCTCCTCACCCCCCCCCCCCCCCGCCAAAAAATAAATAAGAGAGAGAGAGAGAAGGGAAAGGGAAAGAAAATATAAAAGGAAAGAAAGAAGAAGAAGAAGGAAAAGGGAAACGGGGGAAGGGCAAAGGCTCTTACCTCCCCCCCCCCCCCTCCCGCCAAAAAAATAAATAAGAGAGGGAGAGAGAAGGGAGAGGGAAAGAAAATATAAAAGGAAAGAAAGAAGAGGAAGAAGGAAAGAGGGAAACGGGGGAAGGGCGAAGGGCTCTTGCCTCCTAAAATAAATAAGAGAGAGAGAGAAGGGAAAGGGAAAGAAAATATAAAAGGAAAGAAAGAAGAGGAAAAAGAATAAGAAAAGAGGGAAACGGGGGCGAAGGGCTCTTGCCTCCTCCCTCCCCCCCCCCCTCCCCGCCAAAAAAACAATAAAAGAGAGAGAGAGAGAGAGAATCTGTTCTGATCCTGGTCCTGATCCTCAAGAGGGATATAAAGATGACCAATAAGAACGTTATTGTTCGAGAGAGAGTGTTTGTTGCTTCTAGAACATTTTAGAATTAAGTCCCACCACATTGCAGTTGTGGGGAGGGACTATGATTATATTACCCCCTTGGATGGCTTCCCAGAGTCTGGCTTTGAAGGTTTCGACTGCGTCGCCGGCAAAGATGCTGGGGGGGGGGGGGAAATTTCAGGCCCGTATGGTTCTTGGAAAGAAGGTGAGTCGATATAATTATATCCGTCTTGCATCTTATGTTGGAGAAGGAGAGGGAAAGAGAAGATAAAAGGAAAGAAAGAAGAGGAAGAGGAAGAAGAATTTGTGTTCTGCCAGTGTCACAAATAGATATATAAATATGCTCATCTGACGATAATTTGATGTATAAAACCCCTCACCTTCTTGGGGCTCCGCCCCTTGGATCCAACACCAATTTGTGTCCTGCCAGTGTCACAAATAGATATAAAAAAATATGCTCATCTGACCGTTATTTATTGACCAAAACCCCTGAGCTTCCGGGGGCTCCACCCCCTGGACCCCACGCCAATTCGTGGCCCCTGTGTCACAAATAAGGTATAAAATAATAATAATTTAATGTACAAAACTCCTGAGCTTCTGGGGGCTCCGCCCCCTGGACACAACACCAAATTGTGTCCTGCCACTGTCACAAATAAGTTATAAAATTATGCTCATCCGACGTTAATTTTGATGTTTAATACCCCTGAGCTTCTGAGGGCTCCGCCCTGTGAAAAAACGTGTAAAATAAAAAAACACGTTAATTTTACCGTTTTTGGGAGATAGCCCCCCCCCCCTGGCGTTCAAGGGGGGGGGGGGGTACGATTTTTCAAATTTTCGAGGGCCCCAAAAAAGATTAGTGCTCTCTAGTAATTTCGCGACTACTCCGGAACCGCGGCAGATATAAAGTTTTTCTTTCGAGTCTTACGCATCTTGTGAAACATTTTTTTGTTGAAAATCGGACGTATAGTTGCGGAGTCACGTGACCTTTTGTTTTTGCATGTCAGCCCTAAAATCGCTCATTTTTGTGATTTATGTACCAAACATATGGAAATACCATTTATTCTTTTAAAAAAAGAGAAAACATTGGTTATTTGGTCTTGTTTCAAGTTAATGTGTTTGATTTTTGGTCAAAATAGTTGAATTGTGGTTAGAAATGAAATAAAACAACAAAAATAATATAATACATAAATACAAATTATCAAAACAAGAGATAACATAGGGATAAACTGGCTCTTCCAACTTTGTTGTCGTATTATTATTCTAACGAATATATGTAGTGAAAAAGAACGCTTGAATATGAATTATATATGATTTATGGGTAAAAATGTGAATTCTCTGACCTTGTTTGCATAAATTACCATAAATATTCATTTTCGCGGCGATCGGCTGTCACATTGAAAAAAAGTTTGACTTAAATCATCTCTCATCATTATACCGCTATAGTATTCATGTTTTTAATATTATTTATTGTCCATTAAACAAGTTCATAGAGAAAATACTTATCTCTCTGCAACATTAAAAAAGAATCTTCATTAATATGTCTTAATTTGTATTGATAGCCTTGTGGTCGCCAACAGTGGCGTAGGCAGGGGCGTCTCCAAAGGGAGGTGTGGGGGTGCGACACCCCCCCACCTGTCAGGATATTGTCGGTAAAATTGCGCTGCCGTCGGGAAAAATGAGAAAAGGGGGAGGGGAAAAAAGAGAGGAAAAGGGAAAGAAAAGAAAAAAAGAAAAAGAAAAGAAAAAAGAAAAAGAAAAGAAAAAAGAAAAAAGAAAAGAAAGGAGAGAAAAGAGAAGAAAGAAAGAGGAAAACGAAAAAGAGGGAGAATAGAAAGGAAAAGAAAGAAAAGAAAGGAGGCAAGAGCCCTTTGCCCCCGTTTCCCTCTTTTCTTCTTCTTCCTCTTCTTTCTTTCCTTTTATCTTCTCTTTCCCTTTCCTTCTCTCTCTCTCTCTTATTTATTTTTTGGCGGGGGGGGGGGGAGGGAGGGAGGAGGCAAGAGCCCTTCGCCCCCGTTTCCCTCTTCTTTCTTTCCTTTTATATTTTCTTTCCCTCTCCCTTCTCTCTCCCTCTCTTATTTATTTTTTTGGCGGGAGGGGGGGGGGGGTAAGAGCCTTTGCCCTTCCCCCGTTTCCCTTTTCCTTCTTCTTCTTCTTTCTTTCCTTTTATATTTTCTTTCCCTTTCCCTTTCCCTTCTCTCTCTCTTTTGGCGGGGGGGGGGGGGGGGGGGGGTAAGGAGGCAAGAGCCCTTCGCCCCCTCCCCCAGTTTCCCTCTTTCCTTCCCTATTCCTCTTCTTTCTTTCCTTTTATATTTTCTTTCCCTTTCCCTTCTCTCTCTCTCTCTCTCTTATTTATTTTTGGAAGGGGGGAGGAGGCAAGAGCCCTTCGCCCTTCCCCCGTTTCCCTCTTTCCTTCTTATTCCTCTTCTTTCTTTCCTTTTATCTTCTCTTTCCCTTTCCTTCTCTCTCTCTCTCTTATTTATTTGTTGGCGGGGGGGGGGGGGGGGGGGGGTGAGGAGGCAAGAGCCCTTCGCCCCCCCCCCCCCACACTCTTATTTCCACGGAGTCAAATTTCACTCTAAATGGCGTCAGCTGGGAGTCAACTCTATTCCTAGTTAAAGTGACACGGATTCCGAATCAATTTGACTCGGATTGTGTGACATCAGCTGAGAATTGACTCAATTCAGAGTCAAGATGACTCCTTTTCCGTGTCAGTTTAACTAGGAATAGAGTTGACTCCCAGCTGACGCCATTCAGAGTGAAATTTGACTCCGTGGAAATAAGAGTGCAGTTTCCCTCTTTTCTACTTATTCTTTCCTTTTATCTTCCCTTTCCCTTTCCCTTTTTTCCTTCTCTCTGTCTCCCCCATCAACATAGTAATAACGAAAGAGACCACTCTGTAATCAAGACCATTCCATTTTATTTAATACATTTTCGATATACTTAAATTGGCAACTAAATCTATTACCTTTTGTCCGAGATCCTCATTTTAAACGACTGATGCGAAAGACTAGTCGACGCACCCTTTCGAGAAAAGCCCCCCCCTCTTTTATCGAAAGGGTGTGTTAAAACGGTACTCCGCTCTCAACGCACCCTTTCGAGAAAAGCACCCCCTCTTTTATCGAATGGGTGCGTTGAGCACACCACACCGCGCCGCGCCGCACCGCACCCTTTCGATGAAAGCCGACTAAAGTAGTGTTTATGCATTATCCTGCTGAGGCTAGCCACAAAACAAAGATCAGGGAATTGTTCCCTGGACAGATTGAACCCATTTAATGTACCCTAATTAACGGTGTATTAACCACACTTTTTTGCCGCCGAAAAAAATTCAAAGTCGGGGGTGCGTCTTATACACGGTACAAAAGAGGGGTGCGGTTAATACACGAGGGCGGTTTATACACCGTTAATTACAGTACATAAACATGTGCATGGAAATATTAGCAAGCACAGATTTAAGGTTTTACCCAATTTACATGTACATGTACCAAATAGGAGGCACCAATATTAAAGAAAAGGGCACACATGTACAGTGTGTACCTAAAAATGGGATAACATTTTCTTTTCTATTATTTTGTTCTTTGTCTGAGATTTTTGGAGCAAAAGGCAACTGATGTGTGTGATATCAAACTATTGTATTTTTTTCACTGTCTGAGATTATCAGAGATGTAATCATCTGAAAGAGTACAATACAATCATTCTGATTTCTATTGCATTATGATGGAAATACGTGTACATCTGAAAAGAGAATTAAATGCTACTTGTACATTTGAGGCTACAGTTACGGTATACAACACTGTATGTGTGCATTGTATACCTTTAAATATACATTGTACATATAAGTTGACAGTGGCAGCTCATGTATATTAGTGTATCGCTGTACCATTCAAATGTCATTGGCTGGGTATCATTATTCATTAGGATGTATTGTCAGTCGATGAGGGAAATTGATACATGGACACGTACCTGATAATCAAGATAAACGGTGACACTAGTTGTGTACTATTCAATGTCTGCGGAAGTGTTAACCAATTAGATTAATCAATATCTTGTCTCTACTCTGCAACTTTTGTCTGGGTTTCCTTCAAATGATATTAGTTGTCAAACAAATGTGATGATTACCTTGTCAATTAATATAATCATTTTTTTTTTAAATTATGAAACAATATGTCTTTTATGTATATTTTTTTATCTGTATTATTTCTGCATGTGAAATGTGAAATCAATAAACTCAAACTCAAACTCAAACTCAAACTCAAACAAGCAAAGAATTTATAATGTTATATCACTGGGGAGAATAAGTTATGGACTCTCTGAAAAATAGCTATAGAGGCTGAAGCAAGCTACCTTGATAAAATCATGAATCAATAAAATTAGATAAAATACATAGTTTATAGTATTTATAATGTCAGCTGTAGCTCTGGAAATCTCTAAATGATCTGTTGGATGGAATTTATGAATCTTAGAATGGTTCCCAAGGAAATCTCCCTTGTTTTAGAGGAAAAAGAACTTGTGTGAACAAAATAGTTTTTTCTTCTTCTGTTTCTTCTTGCGCAGTTCAAATCTATGCATGTTAAACCTATGTGGAAAGGGTGTATGTTGCAATGTGCTGTATTGTAGACTGTCAACAGTGAATGTACTTTTAAAGAATGTTATTTGCTAGAACTTGGCCATTGAATCAATTTCAATCAAACGTAAGGTTGGGAATCCTGTTTTGCTGTAATTGGAACCGACCTGAATTAAGCTTGTTTACTCGACAACACTCGGGTGTACCTGCATAAAATGTTAGAATATTTCTAGAACTAGGTTAATGGCAGGAGGGTGAGGAAATCAAGAGGATAGAAAGAAGGGGAGAAGGAAGAAAAGGAGAGAGAAAGAAGAGAGAAAGAAAAGGGAGAAAAAGAAGGGAGAAAGAGAGGGAGAAAAGGGAGAAAAAGAGGGAGGAAAGGAGAGAAAAAGGAGAAAAAGAAGAGAGAAAGAGAGGGGGAAAAGGAGAGAGAAAGAGGGAGAAAAGGGAGAAAAAGAAGGGAGAAAGAGAGAGAGAGAAGACAGAAGGATGAAACAGAGCAAAATATGGAGCAAGAATGAAAGAGCTACAAAGAAAGATGGTTGTGGATAGATGGAGCATGGGGAAGAGGTGCAAGATAAATATACAGAGAGTTTACAGAATGTGTATTATTAAAGTGAAATACATGTATATGTTTATTTGATGTCCCTGTATAATGATGAAGTAATAGATAGTTTTGGATGTTGAAAGAGAAGAAAAAAAGGAGGGAGGGCTAAATATGATATTTGGAAAGGGTAATAATGATAATGGTTAATGGATAAAAATACATAACATCGATCAGGAATATCTGTTCATCAGGGAAAATGCTATTAATGGAGAAGGAAGAGAGGAAGAGGTTAAAAGAGAGAGAGAGAGAGAGAGGGGGAGGGGTGGTTAAAGTATTTAAAAAAGGATATTGAAGGAGCAAGAGTTAAGGAGATGAAAGAGAAAGAGACATTGAAAGAAGAGCAGAAGAAAGAGCAGTCAAATACAGACTCTCCATGCAGAAGCTCTGTAGGTTTTAACTTTAATCTCTCCCATTGTCAACATTGTGATAGCCCCCTCTAGTGGCCATTATTCAAAGTCTGCAGGATTTCATGAACAGTACAATGTCCATGCAGGATCACTGATATATAAAAGCAGAAGCGTCTTTGTGAGGAGTATGATAAATTATGAAATACATGTATATATACAGTAGCCTTTTTTACAGGGCATGTTGGCATTGTGAATTTTTTATATTTGTTGAATTTATTAATTCATTATTCACCAACTTTTCATACACTCTTGACATTTTCTTAGGTTTCTTGTCTTTTCTCGCTAATATATATTATTCATATGTTCATAGAATGGATTATAGATTTCTTTTTCACTCTCAAGTAAATACATAAATGTACTCAGTTTTTGTCTCCTACAATATTATGTGACATTTCTAAATTTCACAATTTATTAAATGTGCAAATATTTATATTTGCTCAATATCCTGATTTCTGGAAATATTCCATGCATGCATGCATTCATGCAGTAAATACATGTAGTGAAATGTAAGTAACATGTAAGTATAATCTCTTGAATTCTTTCAGATCATTTGTTTATATTCCATAATGGAGGTCAAAGTCTGTTTGCAGAATGCATCATGAGAATGACATTCAATGAATATCACATTGGCTCCCCTCCAAGATGCCAAACATGTTTTAAATGTTTACACATAAATATGGGTTACCCCCCTTTCAGAATACTAGAATTCATTGTATAGCTAAATGTACCGGGTATGCGATAAGTAATTAAAATGGCTAGTCTGAACGTCATAAAGAAACATTGCATTACAAAACAAAATTATAATGAAATGCATGTTTGAGCATTATTTCGAACAAAAACATGATAAAGAATCAGGGTTCCGCTCTAGTGTGGAGTCTGAACCTACCATCAAACTAAAATTGTAGAAGTGGGCGGGGCATATCGTGGTGAGCATACACTGATGATAAACCAGCTGTAATGTCAACTGATCTCTATACAATGATGTTGTCTAGTCTGAATGCTCCTTTCTCTCTCTCTCTCTCTCTCTCTCTCTCTCTCTCTCTCTCTATATATATATCTCTCTCTCTCTCTCTCTCTCTATATATATATCTCTCTCTATACATATTTATATGTTTCCTTACAAGTACAGTAAGGTTATCTACAGTAGTCTGTATGCCCCTTTTGCTGTTCAGCGTTTCTTCGTACAAGTTTGGTGTAAATTTCCTTTCGTCTGAATTGGCTGAATTTTGATAAGAACATTGAGGACACATTCAAGGAACCCAAATGAAGGTTTGCACCCACTTCCACATTCCAGAAATTACATGGAAGTGACACATGGCCGTGAATTCTTGATGGCTATTAACCTCGGTTGACATGGAGGGCACAGGGAGAGTCCCCTTCAGGAATGAAGGAAAACGAGAAGAAAGTGAGTGGTGTTGTCAAGGAATGGAAAAGAAAGTGAAAAGGAAATGTACAAAGATGTAGGTGCATGATACAAATTTTGGGAGAGAGAGATAGAGAGAGAGAGAGAGAGAGAGAAAAGGGAGAGTGAGAGATAGATAGTGATATATATAGAGGGAAGGAAGGGGAGGGGGAGAGAGAGAAAAAAGGAACAGATGGGAGAGAGAAGGTAGGGGCTCATACAGAGAGAAAGATGTGAGAGAGGGAAAAGAGGTGGTTAAACAATTTTTTTTTTTTGGGGGGGGGGAGGGGCACTTGGAAGGGGGGCATGATGATGATCATCACTCCTTTAAAGCCTCCTTTATATAGCCTCCCTCTAGAAGGAAAAAGATGTTAGAAGAACCTGTTTAGAAAGGCCACTTGTCTGCAATGGTCACATTTTGTGCTTCCCTTGGGTGGCCTTCATAGACAGGGTTGACTGTACAATGTATTTTTGTGTAACTTGTGCAAATGAACTGATTGCAAAGGAGATGATTTTAGGCGGTCCTCACATCTTGTAGTTGTACCTCCTCATAATGATGAGACACTGCTCTCCTATCCATGCTCCGAGGATGGATTTCATTCTTGGCATCTTCCTAAAGTCATAAATCCTCCAATTTCCTTGTATGATCCTGCGTCAGGCAATCAACTATCAATTCCTCCATGCCACATAAAGTGATAATGAGGTCACCAGTTAATGCCAAAGGACAGGAAAGTGTCTATTGGCCCAGCCATGGCCTACATTGCAAGTTATGTGTGTGTGTGGGTGGGGGGGGGGGGTGGGGTGGTGGTGAGAAATGCTAAAATTATTCTTTTTTTTGGGAGAAATCTTTACGCTGATTTTTTAAAACCATAAATATCAAAATCACTTCCTGTGGGTTTTAACTGAGCCGACATGGACCGCGGATTGTAATTTGCATCCCTCCCCATCAAATCAGTTAAGTAGTGCTAATTGCCATTGAGCGCAGAGGTGTGAAATTGTGTGTTATGGCTGTCTTCTGTCTGATACGTTTGGTTACATTCACAAGGGTGCACTGTGTAATGTTCTTCTACAAGTGAAGGAAAGCTGTGTCATAATTTCTTAGACATATAATTTTCTCAGCAGTATGAACAAATCTTTTGTCAAAATATATTTTTTGTTCTTGAAGTTTATTGTTGTAAAATTAAAATTCATTTGCTGATATTTCCTATGTGGTCAGATTAGACTTTAATGTTCAACAATAACTTCCAGTAAAACCTGAACTACGAGTGCATCCACACTGCATGTCCATATGAAACTACAAGTTACAAAAAAGTAACTTCGACGTTTAAAAACCCCAAGCTAAACTTAAAGCTAACAGACTGTCATATGAACCAAACTCATAGCTTGCTTCCTGTCGTAGCATTACCGATTGAATCCACAATTACGGAGAGCTTTCCGTTCCTATCACTATCCAATTATTGCGCTCAGGCAGGGCTCAGCCTAGACCTAACCTGCCCTTGTCCATGAATCCATCAAGGATAAAGATGGGTATTCTCGTACTTGAAAATTGCCCGCCTGATGATTAACCAGCGAAGAAGATTTATCCGTTTTGTTGTCAGAGAAATTATTTGATCACTCTTATTATAAAGCATGTAGGTCCATTTGGATCATAATTTTGCTCAGAATCTAAGGGATTCTACCAACGAGGCCCTCTATCCGTATTCTGGCCAACTACATGTATTCCCCCAAAAAAGTAGTGATTTCATTTTGCTGCTGATTACAAATTAATTTTTCTGTTTTGAAACCAGCTACAGTAGGTCCCTTTTGGTACATATTGTGATTTCTGAAAGATATAGTTTATTCCTACATCAAATACTAGATGAATTTGAAGGAAAGAAATTGACTGACACACGTACCCTTCTTCATTTAAGTAGGTTTCGACGCAAACAGAAAGTTATAATCCACATACAAGTATTTTACTTAAATATTAATCACTGATAAGGGTTTCACTGGCATGTACATTTAGGCCAAAACATGTATGTACATGTACATGAATGTTGTAAATAAAAAATGATACATAAAGATAGAAGTCGGTTTATGAATCCAAAGTCTATCCGGAGTAGACCTTACCCTTTAGTATCGGTGGTTAATACCTTTACAATTCAATGTACGTGTAATACTGATGCTTCCATGTAAATAAGGCCAAATTACAATTTAAGTGTGCATGCTGGCATGTATTAAATTTGTACTCAAATGAGGAAGTACATATACATCTACAGAACATACGTGTTGCATTATTGGCCTCGTAATAAAAGTGTACATTACTACAATTTACATTTAGGCCTACATTTATGCTTCCATTTATGCTTCCATGAATATACTAGTGTTGCTGGTATAAACATGGGCTCTCTCTCCTATCTTCTATACCCCCCCCCATCTCCCCCTCCCCTGTCTCTCTCCCCCTCCCCTGTCTCTCTCCCCCTCCTGCCCCTGTCTCTCTCCCCCCTGCTCCTCCGTCTCTCCTCCCTCCCACTCTCTCCTCCCACCCACTCTTTATTCTTCTCTCTCTCTCTCTCTCTCTCTCTCTCTCTCTCTCCCTTTCTATTTTTTCTCTCTCTCTCTCTATTTCTCTCTACTGCCAAAATAAACCTTTACAAAACAAAAACACACACACCCAGTTCTTCTGAAGTCTATTATTATTAATTACAGCTTGCTCGAACAAAATGAGCACTTGAGCAGACATAATTAATGATGCAATGATAATGAATTACGCATATTAATTCCCTTTTTATGCAGGGTACTAAATACCTTCGAGCATTGTCTACATGTACATTGTGTACAGAAAACATGTGTCAGTGTGCTCAATCAAGCAATAGTTGCAATTTAATTTGTAAACAATTTTTTGTTTATGAGCTAATGCAATTTTTTTTAATTTCTTCAATGCTTGAGCAGTAAAGCTGATCTTGAGTTGTGATGATAGATAGGTCTGTCTTCATCAGCTCGAATTTGCCTAATAACCCGCTATTTTAACTGTCCCGATTGCAAATAAACCAGTTAATTAGCTTCTTCATCAGCCCGCAGTTGCAATTAGCGGGATATTTGGTCAAAAAAATATCCGGAGTAATTTCAGTCTTGTTTCCAAAATATATCCCGCTATTTCCCAAATAGCAGGGTTATTTGCCCCCGTCCACGCTAGTTTGTGATGAGCGTATTGGTCTGGTGAAGACTCAATTTCGAGCTTCAGGATAATATCCTGGGTCCGAAAACAGAGGGTTATTGGCAAACTCAAGCTGATGAGGACAGGCCTAGTATGCCATCTTTGCAGAAAGTCTGGGCTTCAAATAATCTAAAACAGCTCCCTCCCCATCCCTCTACTGGAACAAATAAAATGTTAGAAATAGAAAGAAAAAAAAAAGAGAGAAAAATATTTTATAATTTCTGGGCCATGGGACAAATCGCCCTAGTCCCCCAACTAGGGTCTATTTTATCAGTGATTGATACACTATAACAATATACATGTAAAAAAGCTATAGCACTGAACATGTACATTAAAATGTCAGATATATATATTGTACCTTTCTTGCCTCTCACTGCCGAAGGTGGTGCTTGTTATTTTATGCATGATTTATTTCAAATCTTGTTTTGTCGCCTTGCCTTTTCTTCCAATGTCTCTGTAGATCTTTCATATTTGTCCAGTGCTTCCTGTCCTATGCAGGGGTCTCTCTTTGAAAGTTCTTTATTGCAAAGAGATGATCCTATTAATTTGATATTTTTGAGGGAGGTACTCGTAAGTACAGAGTAAAATAACATGGGGAGGTAGGAGTGATATGTTTTTAACTTCAGAAACAGCTCAAATCTATAGTTTGGAGGAGGGAAGAAAATTTGGATTTTTTTTCTTCAAATGTGAACTGCCCTGTTGATCTGTCAAGTATACAAACCAACATGTATACATGTCATAAAAGGTGTAATTATGTTTGCCAACCTTTTGTCCAATTCCACAGAAATGGCAGGTTGTGGAATTCAAACAATTTTTTTTTTAAATTGAGCCAGAATCCATTTCAAGATTCTTTATCATTATGTCAAATTGCCAGAAAATGGTCCTCGAGTGAACTTTGTTTGTAAAACTCTTTTAGGCTAGATGCATTTATATAAAAATGTTCACCTATTCATAAAGCTTTTGAGAATATTTATATGACCCTTTAATCTAGAAAGAGCTTGAGCCATAAAGTTGAAGAAAGAAAGAGTTATTTTTTAATGAAATATGTAGGTAAATGTGTTGACAATTTTTTCTGATAACTGGTGATGATTTCTATGCACATAGATTTACATTATCTCATTTCCTTGTTAAATCGTTTCTCTGTTCTTTCCCCCTCTCTCTCTGTCTCTCTATCTGTCTCTATCTCTACCTTTCTTTATCTCTCTCTCTGTCTCTCTCTGTCTCTCTCTGTCTCTGTGTGTCTCTGTGTGTGTGTCTCTCTCTCTCTCTTTCTCTCTCTCTCTCTCTCTCTCTCTCTCTGTCTCTCTGCCGCTCTCTCTCTGCCGCTCTCTCTCTCTGTCTTTCTGTACCTTGTACTCCTGTATTCTGTGTGTGGGAGACATACATTGTATACTGTATATCCATGGACCATATCTGTCTACGTTTGTAGTCTCAGCTTCTGTCTCTCAAACTGATATTATCTGTCTTGTTTACTTTCTTTTCACAAAACTATTCTGTATTTACTCTTTCATTCATTTTCTACTCACTACTGAACAAAGGCAGTCGTGTCCAAACTACAGCAGCACATTTCTTTGTTGCATTCTAAGATGACTACTAAGTAGGCAACATTAATTAACAACTGACAGTCTCACGAGACTTAATTAGGTATGGATTGCAACTAAAGGCTCTCTAGGCTTGAGTAAACAGTCACTATCATTAATTACTATTTCACGATGACAGTGGGCTTGTTTTAGTGTGTGAGATCACTGTGAGTCGTGATTCAAAGAGGAAACATTCAATGTCATATCGCTAGCCTCCTGCGGTTGCGTCTGCTGAGACTATGCATTAGGTGGAGAAGACAGTACTGAGATCTAAATGGATGCATTGTATATCACACACAGCACTCCAGAGGTGAATTTATTCAGTGAGCCTTGCGAGCTCTCTCTCTGTGTCTCTCTGTAGGCCGCTGTCGTGCTGAAATTCACCAGCAAGAGCACTGGGTTTTGCAGATCACTGTTATTACTCATGCCGCTCACCAACAACGAAAGGGGTTTCTCTTTTAGAGCTTGAGTGTGGGGTAAACGTGATGTGTTGATCATATTCCAGGTAGTGCTGTTTTTCTTTACGGAGGAAAATGCTGTAGTTGCTTAGCGCTTGGAGTTTTGTACAAGCGAAGCGTGCATCAAGGAATTCTATTTGTTTAATTGAACTGCACCGTTCTCGCCTGGATTTATAATGGATTTGTCCGTGTGCTCAGGTGGTCATGTGATCTAGGGATGTGGATCGCGGAGAGTCGATATCGGAATGAACATTGCCTGCCCGGTAGCAGAATCGACAGCGCCGCCCGGAGGGGGACTTCCACAGGGCACACCTGCAGGGGCCATTCACAAGAACTCAGGATCGTTTGTTGATCTTTCCCCGGGGTACCCATCCCCCTGAATGCGATTGTCTACAATTAGGAAACGGGGGATTATTGGATGTACGGGTGTACCCTTTAATGCAATACTCTCTTACGGGACCGGTGCAAAGTATCTGTGCAATATTGGATCATACATTAGGAATATTCTCAAGTGCTAGCGCTGCATGTGCTAGAATTGAATTTAGGGGAGTAGTCTGATTGGTTGATGAAATAGGACAACCATGTCTCAGCAAGTGGAGAATAATAACCGGGGGATCCAGCGAAAGGCCGCTTCTGAGAAGCGAGAGAGGGATGTCACGGTGAGAGTAGTCAAACAGACCTCATCGGTCCGGATAAGTAATTCCTCCGGTAATGCGGAAGCAGCGATGCGTATACTTCTTGCCTCGACGTCCAGCCCCCGATCTAGTCTACGACGGAGTGAGCCCTCGCTTGCTCCGACACCTACATCACCCACGGCCACCCCCTCTAAAAGCCCCACAAGTCAGTCCCCACCAGTGACAATCAAAGACAGGACCTCTAAAACGGAATCATACTCCAGCCGCAGCTCCAAATCGGAGTCAAACATTTCTGGGAAATCTAGCCAATTTGGAAGTTTACGCAGCTCCACCTCCAGTAGGATGTCCACAGGGCCCACTGCACGTAGGATTAGTGCTAAA
Organism: Strongylocentrotus droebachiensis; assembly: GCA_035222895.1. Taxonomy (NCBI): domain Eukaryota; kingdom Metazoa; phylum Echinodermata; class Echinoidea; order Camarodonta; family Strongylocentrotidae; genus Strongylocentrotus; species Strongylocentrotus droebachiensis. Next base: position 183,913 of record JAVYIG010000404.1, on the reverse strand, counting down.
AAGGCACAATCACCGGAGAAAGTGGAACCAGATGCACCTCCTACTCCTCCTGCCATGGAATCAAGAAAGATTGATCTTCTAACGGTTAGATGCATAAAGTATTAAGTGCCATTTTGAGGTGCATGAGTTTAGCATTGATTAAAGAGCTTTTGGAATCATCTCTTGTAAAAATACATTCAAGAGAGTCTCATTCATCATTTAGATCATTATGTCTGTTGAGGGCCAGAAGGGCATTAATTTGTTAACACTGATTCTGGATCCAGAGAGATGATACAATGTGGAAAAGATATAAATTAACAGAATTCATGGGAAATACATATTTTGATCCACTTAAATATTTCAAGATCTCCAAATGATACACAGAAATAGAAAATTTGCCTTCTTATAAATGACAAAGTATGCAAATGCTCAATGAGCAATCATAATGTGCCTCAAAATGTTTGTCTTTACTGTGCATGCCTACAAATATGTTTTTCTCTCACCAATTTTGTGTTGGTGTGTATTCTTCTTCTTTTTCTTCAGAACAAAATTATGCAGCAACCATTACCAGTACACACATTCCCACAGTCATGCTGTGTAGATCAAACGCAGAGCCTTATAATAGGTAGTGTTTACACAATATGAATAGAGTTCAGGGCTATATGGTTGGCTAAGTGGGGAGTGTGTGTGAGTCACCGGGTTGTTTCTGGACTTAGAATATGATTGTGATATATAATTAAACAGCTGAACCTCACTTGATTTACATGGTAATATGATTATGAGAGAACAAGAAGCTGGTGAAATGGTGATTTCTTCTTAACAAAATGCCCTCTTGACTAGCTATTGATCTCAGGAGACTCAGGAGCTCTCTATTGATTTGATTTGAAAAAGTGAGATTTCTTTCCACAATTTGCTGTATACATGTAGTCTCACTTAGTTTTCCTGAGCTTTTTTTAATTTAGCATTCTAGAGCTCATTCATCATTCATCAAACCTGTTTATTTTAATAACAAGCCTATGTTTTGTAGCCAGCTTTCTTCTAATTTAATTTTGGGATCAATCTTCATGTTAATTTGCCCTTTATTAATCAGCTTTGCAGCTTATATGGTAGTCTGTACAGATTTGCATAGCAAGTACTTATGGGTAATTCATGGTTTGTGAAAGTTGTTCATAGTGTTAAAGGGTATGTAGTACATGTAGGGAATACAGTGGTGAATGCCCACTTGATTAATACTTGTGACAATCCGCTTACAATTGAATCCACTTAATTATCACACGAGTGTTTTGCTGCATTCTAAGGAATCCATTGTAACAAGATTTTCCTGCTAAAAATTACTTCCGTGGCAAGTTAGACCACAGTCCGTGGTCAGACAAAGACTTCTTAATTAATTTTCAACTCGGCTAATTCATGCCTAAATGTATAACAGTGTACAACTGTACATGTATCATTGGAATCCAATTGGCAGACAGTTAATCCATATGAATTATGAAGACTGTGGACTCGTACGCTGTAGAACTAATTATAACTCCGGTAGTAAGGAGAGGATATCCTTCCCTTCGTAGTATTGGTGATGGAAACGTTTAAGAAAGCCATTTCCAGGATAAGTAGTGATATTCAGATTCATGGAGGATGTTCGATTGTGATCAGAAGCAACAGTGGGTCACTGGAATATAAGGTTAAGTTAGAACTGGTGAAAGTGAAAAATAAGTTGAAAGAATTCTCATTCTTATCGTGTTAGATTCAAGCATATCATAGTTGAAATATCCCTTAAAATAGAATGCTCATCAAATACCCTCTTGTTTGAAATATGAAGAGAAATAACTGAACAGTTGGACCGAACATTGTTGCCACATGTTGCATGTAGTCCAGTATACCCATTTCTCTGTGGGGTTCTTGGGGTTTTCAGCAAACTTTCTGATCATTTTGATGATTCCAATTTCCAAAACATCAATGTACACGACAACTTCAAGAAATGTCACAATTTCTGTACTACATGATCAACCTTTCCCAAGTTTTTCTGTTATTTTCTCATAACCAGAACTGAACTATTTCTTTAAGGTGTTGGAGAGAGAGAGAGAGAGAAAAGAACAATTATGATAGAGATTGAACTTTGATTCTGAGATGTTTACAAAATACAATCAAACATTTCTATAAAGGCCATCAAAGAGGAAGGTGTTGAATTGAATTGGCATATGTATACAGGTTGTCATTATAGACAGGTACTATATATTTAAAGTAGATATCACTTCCTAACTAAATGGAGCCAAAATTAATGAACATTTTGAAAGTTGGCCACTTTGGGGGAAGTTTTTGGGGGAAGTGGCCATTGTCAATCCAGGCTTTATTTAGCTGTATTTTTTTATCAAAACTTTAGATTAAATATGGAGGCCAAAATGCCAAATCATTTCCAATTTCACTTCAAGGATCCTGCTACCTGTCGGCACGCTTTCTGACACATGTCAATTTGATCTGACGCACAGCGGGATCAGCGCGCCTGTCATGCAATCTGTTGGTCGTCTTCTATCATATATCATTAAATTGATTGACAGCTAAAAACAGCAACGTCTTCAAGGGATTATGATGGGAGATTAGACCTAGTCTGCCTTCAAGTCAATCCACTTTAAAAAGAAAGTTATCAGGAAGAAGTATTTAAAGCATCATGATAGATTTCGAAACAGGAGCTCACACAATATTGTAAAGGTCACTATTTAAAAAAAAAAAAATTAGCAAAAAAAGAAACAAGTTAAAATGAGCATAAATTTGTCCTGGGGTTTGAACACACTAGCCCTGCAGTCATGTGTTTAAAATAGGAAGAATTGGTTCACCTGTTTGCACCAATAAGACGATCGGTGACAGTTGAATGTGCAAAATATTGAGATTTTGCATCAAAATTGTCCAGTCCTTTTAAATCTGCTTGATTTTTGTTTGATTTTTGTTGTTGATTGGTTCATTATTATTGGTTAATTTTGTAAAGAGTTATCTGTCTTTAATGTACATCTCATGTTTTTATAAATACTGTTTTGTAAATGTCATATTTATCGACAAATTTCTGAATTTCACTTTTGAGATAAACATCTTACCAGTCCTAAATGTATGGTTATAATTGGGTATGTTGTTATCGATGCATTCCAAACAATTTGGATGAATGCTTCTTTGTAGTGCTCCAAAATATTAAATATTATCGTAAATGTGAGTTTTGAATAGTATAGGTCCCATGCAGTGTCCCTGGGAACTTACACTTCAACCCAGGCCCTGAATGACACCTGAAACTAGGTGATTAATGATGTCCAGTCACTGTAATCCTGATGCATGATTGTCTGTCGCGTGGTTATACCTGGGGATGCAGTCTACGGGAGGACCTGGTCGGTCATCATTAAGGGGGTCCACCACAGGTGAATGGTGATTATTCCCCCCCCCCCTGTAGAAACTTGAGTAAGTGAAAAGCAGGTCTTTCCCTTATTCAAACTGGGGTAATTGAAATCCAGTGATTCAATGCTTTAGATACTAAAAACATACATTATGTGCTTTGCCTATCTTGTAGTATTTGCAATTGTTATGATTTAAACATTATCATATATATGTGAGATTTGCATTCCAATTAGTATGATAGTTTTCATAATGATTACATATATTAATGATCAGGACAAATGTTATGATAACAATTAGTAATGGGAACAATGGTCACTATCTTTTCAAAGGTCCAGTACATAACTTCTATAATTTGATAACATTTTCTTGTAGGGTTTTTTCCATCCTCTTTATTGTAATAAATAAATGAGTCACATTTGTAACAATTTATTCTCCCTTTCTAATTGAAACACAATTAGTATCTATGTAGAAACCCCACTGTTTCTCTCTCTAGACAAATTTAATTTAAAAATGCGCTGTTGCCCACTTCTAGCACTCTGGCAGCCAAAATGAATGAATTAAGCTTGAGGGAATACCGATGAGAGATGCAACACGCATACATAATGTTTGTGTAGATGGTCTCTAGTTCCAGGCCTCTTTGTAAGGTCAAGATGAGCCATACTTAGCTAGAAATTGTAATAAAAAGCTACCTGAATAGTAGACCGTTTTATTTGGCATCTTTCTTTGCCGTGGGCTGAACATGTACATGTATTTTTAGTTTAATGATTTATGTTCATTATAAGGTTTGGTATTTAATTTACTATAACAACATCTTTTGAAAATTCTTGGGTACAGGTTGATTAAATGCATGAATTATATCAAAAATGAACCCCCCCCCCCCCCTTTCCGGTCTTCCCTGGAAGAAAGAAAAATCTTCACCATCAACATCACTACCACCATCACCACCACCACCAAGCCAACCCCACCAATATCAGATTCTATTGCCGTCACGATCCCCACCATTACAAGCATTATCACCATCACCATCATCATCACCATCATCACCATCGTCGTCGTCATCATTATCATCATCATCATCGTCATCTTCATCACCATTATCATCACCATCATCATCGTCATCACCATCATCATCATCATCACCATCACCATCATCACTATCACCATCATCACTATCATCACCATCACCATCATCATCATCATCATCACCATCATCATCGCCATCACCATCGCCATTACCATCATCATCATCACCATCACCATCACCATCATCACCATCATCATCATCACCATTATCATCATCATCACCATTTTGGGTAACCCATATCTTTGGGCAGTTTCGTCAGAGTTTTTCCATCGACCGTCATTAAGAACATGGTGTACTCTTTTTATTCCTCCTCTCTCCCACACCTTAAAATGAAGCATTCGGTTCCTTATTTTAATATTACTATTATTCCATAGTATCGTTCTCATTATGTTATTCGTCCCCTCAATATTTATTATTTACATATTTTAGTTCAGACCATGTACAAAGCAAATCAAAGTAAAAATATGGCAAATTTGCTGTTTTACATAATTTTTCCATGTCTTTCTTGTGACAGTTAAATTCTAAACATAAGGGTATTCCCCCAACCTTGTCAATCCAATAGGAAAACAATGTTTTCCATGAGGTATTTTGACAGTTCAAATATTTCATTATCCATGAAAGACGCAATGCACTAACTCTAGCTTCCAGATCAATCATTCCCAACCCCCCACTTGTAACATCATTAATACAAATATTTCTTCTTATTTTTTCTGTTTTTGAGCGCCACAAAAAGGAGTATAATAACTTATCAATTCTTTTGATGGCATCTTTGGGTGCTGGAACAGCAGTAGCCACATATACTATTTGTGATGCAGCTAGCATCTTTATAACTGTGATTTTCCCGTAGTACGTCAGATGACGCATTTTCCACAAATCTAAAATTCTTTTAATCTTGTCAATTTTTCCTTCCCAATTTAGTGTTTCTACTTCTTTTATATTCATCCCTACATAAATCCCAAGAAATTTAAATGGATCGTTTGAAAAAGCCAATCCTTCAATTTCATTTGCATCACATCTTTGTGAAAGCTGCATTATTTTCGATTTATCCCAATTCACCAAAATACCAGCATATCTGCCAAATTTTTTTATTTCCCAAAATGTTATTTGCTTTTAAGTTTGCTATGTTGAAAAAGGCTTTCCCCTTGGTATGGTTGCGTAAATCACAAGATGTAGAACGTGATGAAGTAATTGATTTACAGACCATTGAGATTTCGACAGGGGATATGATAGATTTGTCAAAACTTAATACAAAAATAATATATTCACTGATTGTGCAAAAAAATAAGAAAAAACCATATATTTTAAACGCATGGCAACAACGACTACACTTACATGCGGATTTTAATTGGTCATCTGTTCTACAGTTTAAATTTCATGTTGTACGGAATAATAAAATCAGAGAATTTAACTTTAAACTTTTGCATATGATTTTACCATCATGATACAATTTATGCAAATGGAAGATCTTAGATTATAATACATGTGAGATATGTAATACGCTAGAAACCACTAAGCATATAATGTTGGAGTGTGAAAACGTAAGATTGTTTTGGAGAATTGTTTCAGGTGTAATCTTCAATTTATGTGGTCTAAATATTCAGATGACTGAACAGATTTTAATACTTGGTTATGAAGTTGAAAACTCAATTTGTCATTTAGTAAATTTAATAATAAATTTTGCTGAGTATGTAATATATAGAAACCACATAAAGAATTTACAATCATTTAATAGAACACATGCGAGAACTCTATATCGTAGTCTTAAATATGAGTTGACATTTTATTTGAACTGTAAAAGTATTAAAAGAGAAAATAACAATATGGTACAGAAATTAATTGAGATGCTGTAGACAACGAAAACAGATGTACTCATGAACAAACTAATGGGACGTTGCAATATTTTATTTGTTTATGATTGTATATGAGTTGAATTTGTTTATTTGAAGGAAAAGAAACAAAAAGGAATGTCAATTTGAATAATAAAGTTCCTCTGATTGAGGTTAAAGAGAAAAAAAAAATCATCATCACCATCATCTTCACCACCATCATCACCATCATCGTCACCATCATCATCATCATCATCACCATCATCATCACCATCATCATCACCATCATCATCACCATCATCATCACCATCATCATCACCATCATCATCACCGTCATCATCATCTTTACCATCACATCGCCATCACATTCTCTATTCAGTTCTTCCAACAAGGCATTATGAAAAGATTTGATTAATTCAGGAAGAGTATGAGGAAGGATCGTGCTAGATGACACAATTAATGCACCTGCCTTCGCCGGATTCCCTGTAGCACACCAAAAGGTCAAGTTGCCTTCCGAAAACCCAGTGCCCCTTTTTTAATCATGAGGAGAGGAGGGTTTTTTTGTAAGGTAACATTAAACTTCCAACAAAATCATCCAGAATCCTTATAATGTATCTAGTAAGAATGTCAAGACAATTAACAGAGTAAAATTGATATTTCTCTCAACAACAAATGAACAATTGTATAATAATATAAATTTGGTACATTTTGCAAATGACTTCTACTTGTCGTCTGCGTTTTCATGAACCCAACGTTGTGTTTCAGATAATCATGTTTACGTTGTGGTGCAATGTAATTCAAAAAACAAGGTTTAGCAATTTAATTTCTTTAACAAAAAAAATATCTATACATTGTGTAGATCCATATTACCATGACGACCACCGGCTATTGAGCACCAGTTATGGACATGTATTTTATCTTCTAAAGCATTTTAGCAGGTAGCAATGCGGGTACCTCCAATACTTCACATACATATCACGTAATGAATGTGCTCTTTGGTACTGACATGTCTAGCATTGGGGAAAACAACCCGTACCTCGAGGAGAGGAATAGATTGTCTGGCTGGGATGAAAGGTCCCCTTCCCTCCCATCTCATGTCTTCCACGATGTTGTTTCCACGGCGATGACATCACTTACCTTGAATAACTTGATGACTCAGCCCAGTATCTCTCTTCTGTTGTTCTTTTCTTCTTATTTCTCTTCTCTCGATCTCTGTACCTGTATTCTATTCTATTTTGTCCCCATCTGTCTCTGTCTTTCTGTCTCTGTATTTGTTTGTCTTTCCACATTTCTCTGTCTGTCTGTCTCTCTCTCTCTCCCTACCGGTATCTAACCTTTTCTTTCAAGTTGTCTCACGTTAATGACAATCTTTAATTGATATACTTTTCCCAAACATTCCCTTTTCTTTTGTATTTCTTGTTTTCACTTTCCATCTTTTCTCTGTTCCCTGTTGCATTTCTTTTATAAGATTTAGAATTGAGGACTGATATCATAATTTGTGAAACATCTGTGGTTATGAGAGCTTTTGCTGAGTTGGTTTACATCCTGCATCACATTTTCCCTTTGTTTCTCTGGGAATAAAGATTATGTTACATAAAAAATACTTGTTTCTCCTCCGAGAAAACTCATGTTTCCTGCCTCACTTATGTACATTCTAATGTTTTTTTCTTACAAACTGCTTTGTAGTGTTTCACTTACCATCTCTATTTCTTTCTCCATTTGCATATATCCAAAAAACATTATTCAGAACAGTTATCATCTTTACAAATCATACCTACTGTAGTGTGATCATGCTTTTTCCTTTTCCGTTTGGAAAGTCTTGTCACAGAGCTCATTTGATATTTAAACTATTTCTGAGCACTCTACTTTCACACACCATGTCTTTTACCTTTCTCCAGTAGCATTTCATTTACAAAGTCCACCATTCAGGACTTTTATCATTTATTATCGTAGAAATTCCTCCATTCGGAAGGCTTTCGCAGTTCCAACATCTCAGCATATTGTGTACATTTATGATCATACATGTTTCCATTTTCTTACTACCATTTAAATGTTCAGAGCATGTTCTCTCTTTTCTTTCTCAATATGCTATGTTCTTCACATGTATAGTACTGAAACAACTTTCTTAATTTTTAAAAGCTTTCACTCAGGATTCGTTCCTGCATCTCATTATTATTAACCAGGATATGGTCATACAGTATGTACATGGTTTTTCTCACCCTCCAGATCTGTCAGCCATTTTTGTTATTCTGACCTGGCAAGTCTCCGGTTGCGAATTAATGAGCTCGTAAAGAGTTAAATGGTCTGGAATCCAGTGACAAGCACGATATTGTGTACACACTTCATCTATACACATGTAGAGTTCAAGATGATATCGTCAGCTTCCCAGCATGGCAGGAGGGTGTGTTCTTGAATCTATCTGCATATATACCATAGACTATCTAATGCCTTTCTATATTCATGCCATACCAAACCGTCTGTTTGGAACCAGAAGGGCATTAAGTCTGTGTTAAACTTAAGTATACGAGTTAAATCCCTTCTGGTTTTGAACAGACAATATTTGTTCAAGCTATATATACCTGAATCTCAGAATTGTTATGTTATTACCATGATTTCATTTACAGTAATTCATACTGTAGGGTACACACATACTCTTTTCACACTGGTTTTGCTTAACTCCGTACTTTGCTTAGCCCTGTACTATCCTTAACCCCGGACTATTTTTTTGGCTTTTCACACACGCTGTTGTTAGCCCCGTACTAGCGCCTATTCCAGAATAAGAAAATTCACGCTGTTCTCACTGCAATTCGTTAACCCCGGATATCGTGAATGTTATGATTGGACATACTTCGCATCTGGCCAGCTGCGATATGCTCCATTGCGTAGTACCGGACTATTTTTCGTTTCTGTTCTCATTCATTTGCTTGGCACCGCAATTGCGGGGTTAGCAGGAGTTAGCACCACAATTGCGGAATTAGCCCTGCTATTTTGCAGGGTTAGTTAACCCGTACTATAGGTGGGGTTAGCCAACTCTAGCCCACTTTGGTAAAAGCCAGTCTGAACAGAAAGTGGAATAGGCTTAACCCCCGTACTATAGGTGGGGCTAAGACCCCCCCTTAACCCCACCTATAGTACGGGGTTAAGCAAAATATTGCCAGTGTGAAAACAGTATTACAAGTACATGTACATGTATACATGTATTATCTTTTTTTTTTTGGGGGGGGGGGGGGGGTGGAAAATAGAAGTATTAGGTATGATGCAGAAGCAGTCAATGTCCTAAGTAAGATAAAAGAAGAGAATGGGTCTCTTTCAAAAAAGGAAAACAAATCTAAGTACATTTATTTCAACCAATTGTTCATGGGATGTTTAAAAAATGTGTATTCATAAAAAAAAACTTGAAATTGAAGTGCAACTATTTAACACAACAACACTGTGTCGAACACATTACAAATATTCACATTAATAATTGTAAGAAAATTTAAGTAACATAGAACCTACGTCATATTGGAATGCAATACATGCATTATCTGTTACAATACTTGTAAGGGAGTATATTGCCAGGAACTAATTTGTATCATAAATGCAGGTCTCTGTATAATCCTTTGGATACATAAATATAGTGGTAAGGAACATGATGTATAACACTGAGGCAGAATAGATATACAGTACATGTACCGGTATGTACTATTTTATTACTTGAGGTATATTTATAGTTTTTCATATTTTCTATGAAGTAAACAAAATAATACCTTTCCTGTTGCCAGTTGGCAGTTCCAATATTCTTGTTCACTTTAGAATTACGTCTACAAATGGGACATTTCCTACTCACACTTTCTTATTCAATAATAAGGAAATTACCTTCCATTTTTTTCATGAGGAAATTAACTTCTTTATTGGGTATTATGTTTCATAATTGTGGCATCACTACCTTTTAGTTTCTAAGAGACACATGTGGTCAGTGGTTGTATAATTTTAAAATAAGAGAGATGAATTATCTTGTCCACAATACACTTTTGCTACTAGGTACATGTACATGTACACAGTATCTGTATTTCCTTTTTATTGCTTTATTTATGCCATGTTGCATGGTTTTCAGGCTTAGTTTTTTTTTTCATTTCTGAAGGAAAATGTGTCTGAAGTTTCAGGTTTAAAGAAACACCCTTTTGAGGGATGTAAAGTTGGTGGTCTGTATACTCTGGACTTGATCATTGAACGCATCTTAATTGAGTGTGAGAGAAGTCACCATGTCTGGTAGCGAGACTACTTGAGAGGTTGTACACGTACTATTGAGGAGGAGAAAATAGATGAATTAGATTAACGCAATAAAGCCGGAATGAGACTCTCACATCTAGGACTCACATCTAAACGTTCTAATGAAGTCCAGATAGCCCTACCACTCCAGTGCTGAAAGGATGCAAGTGACACATTTCACAATTTTCATTCTGTTGTTTCAGAAGACACCATAGGATGTCCAAACAGTTGGTCTAAATTTTCTTACATTTTTAATAATGAAAATGACTTTCTGCATTATGACACATGATAATCATTTGTTTGGAGCCAGAAGGGCATTAGATCATATACTTCAACATACTTAAAACTCTACTGTCTCAGAACAGACGAAGTGCACCTCAGCAGTCCATTATTATAATTTATCTTTTACTATAATAATATAGATGCACTTTAATCTACCATATTTCAGATGTCATAAATTGATCCCTTTTGCCAATAAAAGCCTTCTGCACTCCGCAAAATTATCATGAATTCATCAGGTGCCCGCAACAAGGTCATTACTGCCATTTATAATATATAACTCTAATGGCCTTTTTGCAGTCAACCAGTGAATTTCCCTGTACATGCACATTCCTTAGAAAATCTCATTTTATGAGATGAGGACCACTTTAATCAAGTGTCAAACCCTCGTCCTTTCCCATCTGCTCCTGGTAGGGTGCGCCTCCCGTCACCCACCCCGCGATCCCAGGCCCCTCCGCCCTCTCCAGAGAGGACAGAGAGGTGCGAGGGATGTAGAAGAGGGTAGTAGAGCTCGTAACACCATCGGTAAAAACACGATCATCACCTTCGCTTGAGGTGTTCACGCGGCAAATGCATTTGGTGCGCTGTGCATGTCAGAGAAAATGTTCTGCCCCAAACCTGCTCTTTTCCAGGTACGCGGTGGAATTTGCTCTAGAAATTTTTTAAAGAGCTTTTACATGAACAACAGCAATACAATATTATTGGAAATTTAATTATCCATACACTGTATTACCCAAAATATAGCCGTTCGAGAATTCTCTTTATGATATGACAGCATTGGAAATATTATACCGGTATGTATTTACGTCACTATCCTAAAAATTGGTTGACAAAAGCACTAGCAGACATGGAGTTGTTGTTGATGCCAAATAATCCTACCAGGACATCCCTATTTAGTTCCACAAAATCCTTGGGTATTATTTATCAAAATACTTCTTAAAGGAGTTTCGCCTTTCTTATCAAACATCCTTCTCAAAGTATAGGGTGCAGTTACCTATGCCCCATCCCCATTCCACAGGCATTTACCCCCCCCCCCCCCCCCTCATTTATATTTTGATTCACCAAACCCTTGGTCTCACAGAACTAAGCAAAATATTTCCAAAACAGTTAAACATCCTTCTCAAATCTCAAAGCATGTAGTGCAATCAACCCCCATAATTTTCAGACATAGGGAACAAAACTGTCATATGATTACAGCTAAGTGAATGGGGGGAGGGGGAGGGGTTACATGGGTCTGAACCCACTCCCATTCCTTTCTTTTGCTTACCAGAGACTTTTTTGAAAGTAAATGAGTACAAACAAAGTATGATTACCATTTTTTTAGGGGCGGGGGGCTTGTTATTTTTCTGCACTAGTCCTCATCCCTCTATACAAAATCCTGGATCCACCCTTTTACAGTTCATCAGATTCTGTCAGAAGAAAAAAAAGCATGGTATATGTAATCGATGCTGTTACCATAGCACTAGCTAGCAGGAATTTTGTCTAGAAAAAAAAGTTTGTTTACCAGAAATTTATTCCTGCTTATGAATGCAGATTGCATTTCATGTATCAACAGGGGGGAAAAAGAATAAGTGAAGCAATAATAACCGAGTTAGCAACAGTCAACTGCATCTCTTTACAAGGGAGCGAGCATGTGTACAGAGATGCCAACCCTCCCGATTTTATCGGGAGGCTCCCGATAATTCACCCCAACTCCCGACCTTACGATCACCATCCTTATCCTCCCGATTTATTAAAAAAAAAAAAAAAAAAAAAAATGATTTTTTTTTTTTTTTTTTTTTTTTTTTTTTTTATTATGATTTTTTTTGGAGGGCGCTTATCAGTATATATATCTGTGAATTGAAAGAGAAATATCATCTGCTAACTTAAGCATGTAATAATTCCACTATGTTAAAAGACAAATTAAGAGTAGCGAAAGATTGTTTCAGCATATGGATCGCCGTAACCAATGCGTGGATATTGCCACAGAATCCAAATGGCGGAAAATCAGCAAAATAAGACCAGGAAATGGTCTCGGAAGTATAAGACCGAATACAGTATCAAGTACCTGTGTAATCGGAAGTCTGAAAGTAATTCATCATGCATTTTGTACAATTTTTATGTTATTTAAAAAAAAAGGGGGAATTATTTAACTAAATACACATGTAAAATGCTCCAAAATAAGGCTCAGATTGCACCAGAGAGCATCTAGAACCCCAGAGCTTCCAGGGCCCTAAGGCGGGCCCTGGACCCCGGCCGCATGTGTCGGGCGCTACGCGCTCGAGATGTGCGCTACGCGCACATTAATTGGTGTCGATTACAAATCCTCCCTATTTCTGATTTCCAAAAGTTGGCATCTCTGTGTGTATATTATTCACGTTCAGTATACATTGGAAATTCTGACTGAATGAGAATGTGCTTTCCTATGCTTCATGTTATGTACATGGACATTCAAACCACCATGCAGCATTAAACTTGTCTGTTTTGAGCTAAAAGAGCATTACGGTCTTCAAAGAAATGAATTTGCTAATGTCTCTGAAAACAAATACATTGGCTGAATGTTGTTGGAATGGTTAACAAAATGCCAGTATTTATAAAAAAACAATGGTTTGAATCTCTTAACCCATTAGCAACTAGAAATTTTGTAAAAATTGCCTATTACTCACTGGAAGAATTTGCAATATTTCTCTCTTTTTGACATTTTTCTGAAGAATATGAAACCTGCGCTATTTTTCGATGCTGAATCCTACTGTAGACATCGTAAGGATTACGCACGCATAACATTATAACGGTAGACCCTAGAACGGATACTATAGCGCGTTGAAAACGGACGAAAACGGACGGGCGGTTTCGGGCGGTTTTGGGCGGTTCAGTGAGTAAAAGGAGGGGCGGTTTCGGGCAGTTTAGTTGCTATTGGGTTAATATGTTGCCAATTTCAGGATTTAAACATTTATTTTCATTTTTTAAATTCCTAGCATCAAATGCAATATTAGTCAATATGAACAAAAATGGATGAGGTACGTGTGTGCAGAAATGTTTACCCTTTCTAGTATTGTATCTTGTTGTTTAAAGGTAAAGACCAGTATTGGCAACGCCCCAATTTCAAAAAATGAAATGGAAGCTCTCATTACCAATCATGTGAAAGAATATGTTTTGACTAATACATGATAAAAAAATTGCCGGGAAACCGCCTACTAATTCATATATTTGGTAAATTTATTTCTCTCATGGTCTGGTGAGAGAGATAGGGTAGTCCCATATACATCTTTCTGTGTATAGTGCTTGTAACTTTACGAAGAATGGGCCAAATTTCTTATCATTTTGATGATTCCAGAACCTTGCAGATGCTAGATGCTAGATGATCAACCTTTTCTGATCGATTCCACAACGTTTCTTTCACAATGCAATCGCATGACCATTACTGGTCTTTACCTTTAAGGCTGTGAATCAAAAAGTTATTGAGCCAAAACCACAAAATGTGGTATTATTGTCTCGAAAGGGTTAATGCCCTTCTACTTGAACAGACGATGTACATTATTCATGAGTGATTTTATACACATGAATGTTTCTAGTCATTGATCATCCTAATTTTCTTGGCTGTTCTGTAATTATGGTTTCTATAAATACAGCCCTGTAATGCAATGCTGTAATTAGTTCTAATCCGGGTATTTGCGACCCACTAATGTCAGTCAGTGTCGTTGCCGATGATACATTGTACGTATGCGAAACATCGAGTCGGTTCGCCCCACCTTATCAGTTTTTATTCAAGTTCAAGTTTGTGGTCGTAAATGGCAAACTATGTTAATTGCATGTATTAGCATGCAGGTATGTTTTAGGGGGAAGGTTGATTGTAAAAGAGCAATCGTTAATCACGTTTATTTGTATAGCTTATCACAAATATATTCTTCTTTTACTTCTTCGTTTGTTTAATATTTTAGCTATTTTCTTTTCCTTCAGAGGTAATATATTTGTTTATTTCCCCTTTTATAAAAAAAGCCAGTCGATCAAGCATAGCATCTGGTAAGAGGTAGATTGGTATTATAATGCCCTGCTTGCCTTCACCAGATATAAAACCTTTTCATGAATCATTGAAAGTTTTCCTGTCATCTTGTCGTAATGATAAACTGAATTTGATCACTTGTACATGTAGCTAGTTTTCAAGTATTTCTTACTCATTCGCCGTTTTGCTCATCTGACTGAATTAAACATGTCAAAAAATCATGATACAAAATCCATTTCATATAATTATGCATGTGATGTTTTGCCTTATTTAAAAGAAGATGATGTGTGATGGAAAATGTTGTTAATGTCACATTCACATATTATTCATGTTCATGTGCTGTCGGCTAATTCTGCTAATTTAAGCATGAAAAGTTGTCATGTGTGTCTGAAAATGTAGTTAATGTAATATTCACATGGTATGACGTAGCCAGGAGATTATAAGCTGATTAAGAGGATTAACATTAATGTTGAGAGAGACATAGTAGTCTGCCATATTAACATTTCCTTAAAGAGGCAGTCCAGTCTTGATAATGCAATATGATTGATGAAAAGAACTGTCTAGAAGTTATTTTATATGTTTTTTTTTGCGGTATACTAGGTAAAAATGTGCATTATGAATTATGTTTTTGGAATTATTAGAATCAGAATTAAACCAACTGGCTACATTTTGCTGAACCACGAAGAATGAAAAGGAATTGATACAGATATGGATGCATAGGACTTCACAGACAGTTTGAGTCTGAACTAAAATTGGTTTGAAATGTGAAATCACTTCAATAAGAGTAATATTTTTCATGGGATTTTACTATTGTGATATTTCTTCCATGTGAGAATCAAAATAATGGAAGAGAATTGAACATTTTATTTCCACTTTTACCAGAACTTGAATTTATCTTCTCTTTAAAATCATTGCAGAATATTTCAGGTGTAGCCATCTGGCTTGTTATTAGACACAGACGAATGCAGACAAATGTTGTACTCCGTCTGTGCATTTTAAATTGATCAAATTACTAAACCTGATGCAAGCAGCACATGAATGAGTCCTGTATGTGCCTCGGCTAAAATCACTCATCATCGCACAACTTCATCTTCTCTGTAACCGGACTCGCGGATATAACGTCGCGCCATTCGTTTCTTGCGTTGACACACCCCTCGCCTCTGCGACTGTACATGTACATTCGTATGTGGCTGAGTCGATCTAGAGTGTGCGTAGATGGGAAATATGCCTTTCCTTTTTCCTTTTGAAGATCTCTTGCTAGACAACTTAAGGTCACCCTATATGAAGGGCATTGGGGTACAAGATTCAATTAGAGGTATTAAGTATTGAAATGAACTTGAATGTGTTCCGAGAATGCACTTTAGTTAATCCCAAGATTTTTCGTTCCCAAGGATCACTTCAAAGAGATTACAACGTCTGCTAAGAGGCGACATGAGAACCAGAAGGGCATTAACTCAATAATTGTTAAAGATCCTTCTGGTTCTTAAAAGAATTGGGTGATCCTACCCTACCCTTCTTTCACTTAAAAAGAACCAATATATGTGTTTGTGAAGATATCGTCTATTTGGAGCCAGAAGGGCATTAACTCTGCGTACACGGAGTTAACCCCCGTCTGGCGCTAAACAGAAGATAGGCACCATGGAACAATGCATTGTATAGTAGACTCGTAAGTTAGTGATTGCCTTACAGTTATATTTGTATTAATTAGCTATATATTACATTTTCTATGAAACATTTGTTTTAATTAAATATACATATATATGTATATATAGTTCATATATTTGTTGTATCACAGCATAGAAAAAGTAAACCATGAGCTTGAAACCATCTCCATTTGCTTGATAACATGAATGACACTGCTAACAAAGGGATCTTAATTCTACTCAAGGATGTTGTATGTTTCTATAAAGAGCCACTGTGTGGGAGACAGGATTAGCTGCTGTATTAAAGGGATTAGCGTTATGTAAGCATCATAAGATTAATGTTTTAGGGGAGGGGCTTATAATGATGTCATCCATGGGCCCCTTGAAGAATAGACTAATCGGTTCAGACTCCAAGATGGTGAAATAAAAACACATTCATGTAATTTCCCACTGGAAATCTCAAAAAGAGGTCTGGAAAATTTCAAGACCACAGGTTAAAAGAGATAAAGTAATTTGTTTCCTCAGAGAACATTACTTAACTTGAAGCAAAATATTAACAAAACTGTAAGGAGGTTTTGAGTGGTTTGCAAATCTTCCAAAGAAATTAAATTTGGTTTGATATCTGAAATATAGTAAAACCCCCTCAACTTCTTGCATGTGAAAATGATTTTTCTCTCTCTCTCTCTCTCTCTCTCTCTCTCTCTCTCTCTCTCTCTCTCTTTATGACATACAGTATGATTTAATGTTATTCAGCCTTTCTGATCATAGATTTAGGTAAGGGAGAGTACATTAACATTATTGTCCATTGTTTTCACACTGCTTGAACAAATTCTGGCAAAATTAGTCACGCTGTACATATATCTTGAACCTTGTATGAGTGCAAACACAAATAATCAGATCAACATTTTTCATGATGCCAAAAGTGTGACTAAAACGACTCGACAATCAATGAATAGAATTAATTTGGGTTGAACATTGGGAAGGAATGTCCTGCACAGAGACATGCTGTGGTCATATTGGTTCCCCACATCCTTATTGGGTGATAATTATATATTGAAGGCACCTTAGTATAATAATGATGTCTCTATCACATGCAGGAGATACTGCTAGTCTATATATATATTATAAGCAGATCCTTGGAAATGACACTTTAATGGCATGTTCAAGTGTCACCCTCCTCCTCACCCTCCCCCTCACATTGTTCTCTGTAGGCGTCTCTTCACTATCTCGAGATTGCCAAATATCCAGCTATTTGAACTATCCCGATCGCAAACTGTCCAGCTAATTTGCGTCTTCATCAGACCGAAGTAGCAATTAGAAGGATATTTGGTCAGGATTGTCATCCCAAGATATCTTAGGATAGTTTGCAAAATATCCTACTATTTGGCAAAATATCCAGCTATTTGTCCTGTGCATCTTCACTAGACCGAAGATTCGCGATACACGCTAACGCTGAGCAAAATATCTCGAGCTAATTTCTCAAGGTCGAGTTTCAAGTTTCGAGGTCGAATCTCGAGATAATGAAGACGCGATTTGTTATTTGGCAATCTCGAGATGATGAAGACGCGCCTTATGATATGGGTTCTATACAATGTATGTGATACAGTATACCACTTCTATAGAGAGATATTGAAGTTGACATTTTTAAATGACAATCAAAAGTATAGCCAGAGGTGAAAGCAACTTGTGAAAAGAATGATCGGTGCAATCTAAGATCATATAATTGGCATGGAGTTAACTTTCATTGCAGGTCTTGATGAAAATGATTTTACTTTCTTTTTTTTATATTTCAAGTAAAAAAAAGTAATAACAAAAGTCATAATCTTATCCTTATTTAAAGGAATTATCACCTTTGAATTATTCACCTTGAACCTTTGAATTAAAAAAAAATTCTTATGGTAAATTATTCTATTTTTTTGTTTCAGCAGACAGCCAACTTCCCTGTTTAAATTCATTCTTGAGTCTATGGTTTAAGACTACACTCACAGAATTATGTCTCAAGTTCATGCTGATTTCATACTTCATATTTTCTTTCTGTACATGATCCATTGCCTTGCGCTAAACTGTGAGGTCGCTAAATTCGTAGAATCCATTACATTCATATACATGTTTGGCTGTTAGTCATACCGTAAATTGAATTTCAAGCTAGGTTTTGATATCGTAATCTTCAAGGAAATTATGGCGGGAGTTGGAAATCTTGTTCAATTCCCAAATCAGATTATGAAATTGAAAGAGAGTTCACACAAGTACATGTACAAGAAGGATGAGACCATTGATATGATTATGAATACTTTACATGGAATGTCAGATTTATGAATGATTTAAAAAAAAAAAAAAAAGCAAATTGACTGAAACTTTTCAAATCTGTATGTGCCTTTAGACAAAACTTTTTTTTATCAAATACTGCATTTGCTGAAAAGGTATCAACCTTAGTATTCAGTGTTATTTCTGGCTAATACTCATCTGGTAATTCTCCATGATGTATTTCCTATGATGTATTTCCTATCTTAACCTTTTCTTAACTTCAAACCTGGTCCAAGTACTACATGTAGAACTATATAACTCTACTCTAAACCTAATGCCTAATAAACTCTAATACTGTATCTTGATGAAACGAAATCAGGAGCAAATTACGAATTACCGTTAGATTTAGGTGTATGCAAGTGTGTATGACCCTTGCTCCAGCGACAATTTCTCTGCATTAATTAGCTCAATTTCATACACTATCCAATTCTTTTATTTCAACACTGGACCATATAGGCTTATCCTGACCCTAAAACCCAATGACAACCTTAACAATACCGGTATACCTTTTATGCAGGAGCAAATGTCGTGTCAGCGTAGGTTTGCTTCTTGAAAATCACACCTTTGTTGCATCCCTTCAAGTTTTAATGTACATGTAGTCTGCTAGCTTGTGCAGGTTTGGTAAACTGTGGTGACAGTGATGGCAGGAAGAGACAACAATTTCACAAATCATTTCTCATGCCTTACTCATAGCAATTCACCTGTTTTCCCCCTGCCATCTAGGTTCCGAGAATATATAAATACACCAGCAGGTTTGATTACTAATGCAAGGGTGAGAGTATAAGGTGGAGAAAAGATCAAAATTGAGTCCTAATAGCTTTATTTGGATAACCACATGTTTAAAGATACTGTTGTACACTACATTGTATTTGATCATAGAATCATGCAAATAAGATCACTGAACATGATTTATAACAGTTGCAATATAATCAATTATTGCATATTTCTGTTATTAATTACTTCAAGTACATACCGGTACATATATGAAACATTTTGGTTTCCCTAGCAATTGATTATGTTTTTTACGAACTCGTTTTTACTGTGATTCTTATTTACTGTGATTCTTATTATTATTCAGTTTTCCCCTAACTACCTCCTCCTCTACATTATTTGATGAGCATGTATGTATAGTGTGCCTTTTATTAAAATCAATAACTTTTCTGATTAGAAACAATATTGGGTGAGTCAAATCCAACAATTATTCAGGTTTTTTCTTGGTTTAATAAGAGAACATGATTTTTTTTGTTACTATTGACGAAAGGGTAAATCACCACCCACTTTTCCTGGAAAATTATGATACCAGTATTCCACTTTATAATGTTTATTTTCTCCTTGGCTTCATTGCACTTTATAGCTTGGGAGTGTATTTCAGGGAGCATTTATGGCCCAACATATACAAGCCTAATGCATCATTGATGATAATGATTTACATGTAGAATTGTGAATTGTAAAGTGAGAGCAAGGAGGGCATTAATCAACTCTGTGTTGCTTTGATTTGAAGTACATGAGTTTAATAACGCCCTTTTGGTTCCAAACGGATGATTATTGATGTGAGAGAAGCATGACTTTTGGTGGAAGCGGATGACTTGTAAAGTGAGAGCAAGGAGGGCATTAGCTCTGTGTAGCTTATATTTGAAGTATATGAGTTTAATAATGCCGTTCTGGTTCCGAACGGATGATTATTGATGTGAGAGAAGCATGACTTTTGGTGGAAGCGCATGACTTGTAAAGTATAACATGGAAGTTTGATTAATCATACTTGGGAGCAGGCATGCAAAGTACTTCATACTGTCAGTGTCTTTGTTGATATTAGCCATGTTCAGACGGGCCTGTTGTGGTTTTAAAGTTTGCAAAACCGCAATGTTTGAAACAAAATTGTTGATATTAGCTGTGTTTACATAGAAATGTTGTAGTTTTAAAGTTGGCAAAACCTTGATGTTTGAAACTATCCACTATTTTGTTGGCGGTTCACAAGGTACCATAACAATGAGTATCAGAGTTTTAAACAAGAAGCCTGACAGTAATATATCTGCATGATCCTTAAATCCAGGGTAACCTTAAAGTGTAAAACCATGGCTTAAACTTTAAGTTAATGGACTGTCATGTGAACTTAACTTTTTTCAGTGAGTTTCCTCTTTTGCTTGAATGTAAGCTGGCTCATTTCACAGTCACTATGTATTCTGTCTGCAATAGATGTATCATTATGCCATAACTTTGAACGAGGAGCCCCCCTGACTTGAAGTTGTCACGCTAACTGTGAGATCACTCATAGCTTATGTTTTTGAGTAATTTTATTCTTAACCACGAATATGTCTGCTTATAATCCTTAACCACAAGGTAACCCCGGAAGTATAAAATATTGGCTTAAACTTCACTTTCATGAACTGTCATGTGAACATAACTATCATAATGAGTCCTCTTGTGCTTGACTCTATACATGTTTGCTCATTTCACAGTCAATGTGTGCTCTGTCTGCGATCGATGTATCATTATGCCTCTCGTCTATCTTACGTATAGAAATGAAAAGCCTTTGAATAGACTCCTGTCATTAATGACAAGAAAATGTCAGCTGTATTGATTATTGAATGAATATTTCACTGCAATTTTGTTGTATTCATTTGTGCTCCTTAGGATAATGGAATAACAGGTACCTTTTCTTTGAAGGACAAATGTATGAAGTGAAAAATGAAAAATATCATTGATTTCTTGTGAATATTGTACAAAGATATGGTTATCCCGGCCCCCCCCCCCCCCCAAAAAAAAAAAAAAAAAAAAAAAAATAAATAAAACCCAAACCAACAAACGAGTGAATAGATAAAAGAGAGTTGATTTCTTGTGGTTATTTTATATAAAATGTTATAATATAGAGTACAGTATATGTAGAATTTCCAAACTAATGTTCTTCTGATAGGGAGACAATATTATCCATACTTTGATAAATATTGAATAGTACATTCACCTTCAGACATATACCTCCTCCTTCAGACATATACCTCCTCATGTACCCCTACCCTGCCACTCCCCCCCCCCCCCCCCACACCACTCACAAGGGTATAGAACATATATGTAAGTAGAGTATCCGTGCCATAATTTCAAATTGATGAGCACGGCCTGAGAGAAGTGTCGCAATCCCTGTCTGCATTTCACTTCTTTCCGCAATTACCGGAAATTATGTGCATCAGGCCCCCCTACAAGCGAGCTTTTCATGGAGATAATAAGTCGCAATGCCCGTCTCGTTGCATTAACGGTTGAGGGCAAATTCAATAATGCTGTCACTGAGAAGGCACATAGAGAAAGCTTTCACCTGGCATGCGATTCTACTGGACCTTTTTGAGTCCGAGAGATGCAGTGGTGTAGAAATGTTTTCGTAGGCTGTATTTGAATAGATAGATGAGATGTTATACACAAATGTACTGTTACGAACAGAAACCACACACTAGCTCCAATCAAATTCCAGACAGAACACATGATAATCCATTTTAGTTACATGTATGTCACAACCAAAGCTCTCTATAAACAAGCAAGTTTATAAAGAGATACAAAGTGTATATCATGTGCATGAATATCACATTTTTATTCAAGTGCGTCTCCCATCCGCTATGAAAGCCCCCACCCCCCCCCCCCCCCTCCCCCCCCCCCTCCCCCAAAAAAGAAGAAATGTATTCATGTAAAGATATGAAGTCTCTTTCTGATGTTAACAAAAAGACATTCTAATTCATGTACAATCAAAGTAGTCACTGCATTTCTTACAATGCAATTGTTAGTGCTAGTTGAGAGGTTGTCATTTTATCCCCTGTATATAGCTCTAAAATGCTATTTGATATCCTATTTTGTGAAGGGAGTTTATTGTTTATGATCTCATACTATGAAAGCCGAGACAAGATGTAAAATAAAACAATCTGACAGCTTCCCAACTGTTTGGAAGCCAGAAAGACATTAAATTTGTGTAAAATCAATAAGGGATATGAGTTAATGCCCTTCTGGCCCCAAGTGAAGTATGGGTAATCTAATCATTTTAAGTAGCTATACTTTCAAAGGATTCGATAGGATTGTTTGGTAATTCTATACAGGTATTGAAAATTATAAGTTCATTCATCCAGTATGTGAACCTGGATTCTAATGATATTAGAGAAATGGTTTTGATTCAATATTCTTCCACTTGTGCTTTGTTCCCATCATATATCCTTTACATAAGCATTGTGTCCATGGACAGACCAGAGGTTTCGGGGATGTGGACCCCCCCCCCCCCCTTCCCCCCTTTATGAAATTTTAATTTCCCTCGAGTAAACCTTTTGTTGTTGTTGCTGGACTTGCCTGTCTGGTATTTGTGAGGGTAAATTCGACTCCCAGATAGACGTGATGAACATTCCCCCCCCCCTACTTGTCAGAATTTGTGTGTGTGTGTGTGTGTGTGTGTGTGTCTGTATGTGTGGAGGGAAGGGGGTGGGGAGGAGTTGAACCCCCTTCCTAAACACAATCTTGGATCTGCCCCTAGTGTCTAATACATATGTATCCCAGATACCTGGATGGGAAAACATTCCTTCCTGAGCTATTTAGCTCTGCTTTGTCTTAAGTCATGATGATTGTCGTGTGAAATTGAATGTTGTACAAGTTTGAGTTGAATGCGGCTATGTTGACAGTAGTGATGTTATCGTAAATGACTGGATGATTGGGATTCGAAATCTAATATTGTCTGTTAAAGCTGTAAGGGCATTTAATTTCCTATACCCGTTACTTAAACACAGAGTTTAAAAAAAGATCAGTACAATATTTATCATTTCATTATTTTCTATCAACACCTGTGTATTTAATCTCCACCTTGTTATAACTTTCTCTCTCTTTCTTTTATCTGATCAATTCTACAGGAAAAGCTAGAAATCATCGAGCCGGTGGCGTACGAAAACTACTTGACCCAGAAGCGCTCGCAACTCAGCAATGACCCGCTTCGGCTCATGCTGCTGTTTCCCGTCGACGACGTATCGGTGAGTAAACTAACACTTCTGTTGGGTAGAGATAGGGAGATGGGGGTTGGTTGAAATTGACTTCTACAACTCAGACCTAGTTCACACTTATAACAGAAACGGGCTCTAGCTGGATCCGCCAGAAGAGTATCACTTTTATCTGCATCTTTTTTTAACAAGGGCATTTTTACATGAGTCAAATGTTGCTTATCGCTGAACAAACCGGCAGTCTTGTTGGGTATAGAGATATGGAGGTGGTTGAAATTTACTTCTTGAAAATCAGGCTTTGTTCATACTTATGGTAATATGATAAATGCTCTTCTCTTCGAAAAAAAGCCCTTTATTACGAAGGTGAATACAAGTCACATGCTAATTCTGTTACCCTATGCAAACAGTTTGTTATTTATTTTGTTTTATTGAATTTCTGGTAGGTATACAGAGAAAGGGTGAAATCGTTATATGTTCAAGTCAAAGATGATTTCCACTGGAAAAATATTTAGGAGTTGGTCAAGATTAAGAGCTCTCTAATCTTTGAGTGTGAACAAGGTTTTAAATTGGATTTAAAAAGACGCCAGATGTTTCAACATTTGTCAAGAGAAATTGGTGACAAATTGTGCTTTATAGAAACCTTGCAAACCCCTTGCAAGCATCGAGAGTACCGGAAGACAGCTTTTTTTTGTGTTTTGGGGTCATATCAAATTGATGGAAAGCGCTTTCCATGTACATGTTGAATACCAAGTCAATGGTAACTTAATATTCTGAGCTAGTATTTATGCATATTGCATGCTATATTAAAACAAAATCATCATTCCACAAGTCAAATTGTATGATAATTGTTCAAAATGTTTAGAAATGAATAACTGAGAGTGTGAGACATATCAAGCAAAGTGATGTTATATAATTTGTCATGATGAATTTTATAAGATAACATTTTTCATTTCATATATTTCAACTACTTTGAAAATTCATCTTAAACCTTCAGAGAATTAACCAAGCTAGTCGAGACTCTTCGGGTGTAAATTTGACATATTTATTTCCACACTGACTTGCTCCTGTAGTACGTCTCTGAACTCCCCAATGCACAGCGAAGGAAATAAGTACAAATTGATTGTAATTGGGAGTAATTTCCTCTCTGGCCTTGTCTCTCCCCCTCCTTCCTCAAAACATTTCCCCATGGCACACTTGGATTTCAAGATGTGGTTCATTTGAACTTGACACTAGCATAAACACAAAATAGTTTGAAGTTATACTACAGATAATAAATTATTAAGAATAGACTTTGGTTCTGTGACACATTCTGCTAGTTTGCAGTCACAAAACCTTGTCAGTCATTGTGCATAACAGTGTCTGCATTAAAGGTATAGACCAGTTTTGGAAACGCCCCCCTCTCGAAAAATGAAATGGAAGCTCTTATTACCAATCATGTGAAAGAATATGTCTTGACTAATACGTGATGATGCAAATTTTGCCGGGAAACTGCCTACTAATTGATTATTATATCTATCATGTAGTACCATATATACATCTTTCTGTGTACAGTGCTTGTATTTTTTACCAAGACTGTGCCAAATTTCTTATCATTTTGATGATTCAAGAACCTTGCAGTACACATTAATACTTATATGCTGGATGATCAACCTTTTCTGATCAATTTCACAATGCAATCGCATGACCATAACTGGTCTATACCTTTAAGTTGCTAAATGTATACAAGTAACCTTCTATTACTATCTATCATTATTACCGGTATGTCAAAGCTGATGAGTTAAAGATAAAGACCAGTTATGGTCATGCAATTGCATTTTGAAAGAAACGTTGTGAAATCGATCAGAAAAGGTTGATCATCTAGCATAGATGTACTGCAAGGTTCTGGAATCATCAAAATGATAAGAAATTTGGCCCAGTCTTCATGAAGTTACAAGCACTGTACACAGAAAGATGTATATGGGACTACGCACACGTGCGCGACACTTGCGTTTTTTTCTCTCACAGGCCAATAGATAAACTAATTTACCAAATATATCAATTAGTAGGCGGTTTCCCGGCAAATTTTTTATCATCCGCATGTAGACTTCTATTATTCAAAACATATTCTTCCTCTTGATTGGTAATAAGAGCTTCCATTTCATTTTTTGAAATTGGGGCGTTTCCAAAACTGGTCTTTACCTTTAACACCCTTCTGACTCTCAGTAGGCCTGTCTTCATCATCTCGAGATTGACCTTGAAACTTGAAACTCAAGCTCGAGAAATTAGCTTGAGATCTTTGGCTCAGATTCGCGCATAATGCGAGTCTTCAGGCTGGTGAGGACGCACCGGACAAATAGCGGGATATTTTTGCAAACTAGCCTGAGATATCTTGTGATGATTATCTCGACCAAATATCCCGCTAATTCATATTCGGGCTGATGAAGACGCAAATTAATTGGATAATTTACGATCGGGATAGTTCAAATAGCGGGATATTTGGCAATCTCAAGCTGATGAAGACGGGCCTATTGTTTAGACAAAATAATCATCCCATACTTTCAAAGAGGAAACCTGACCCCATGCATATTAAATGTCGTTCCTCAATGAATAATCTGAAAAATTAATCAGATGGTATCAGATAACTGATTATCCAGACACTGCTGGGAATTCACCACAGACTGATCAGCTTTTTCCCAGACTGCTGCGATCAAATTCTATTAAAAATGAAATATAAAATTATAAATTATAAAACATATTGAATTGTAATTGATATTTCAAGGTCATGATAAGAAATTAATTTTTCCAAAATACAGCCAGCTTTAAAGATAAAGACCAGTTATGGTCATGCGATTGCATTGTGAAAGAAACGTTGTGGAATCGATCAGAAAAGGTTGATCATCTAGCATATAAGTATTGGTGTGTACTGCAAGGTTCTGGAATCATCAAAATGATAAGAAATTTGGCCCAGTCTTCATAAAGTTGCAAGCACTGTACACAGAAAGATGTATTTGGGACTACGCACACGTGCGCGACACATGCGTTTTTATCTCTCACAGTCCAATAGATAAACTAATTTACCAAATATATTAATAGTAGGCGGTTTCCCTGCAAATTTTGTATCATCATGTATTATTCAAAACATATTCTTTCACATGATTGGTAATAAGAGCTTCCATTTCATTTTTTGAAATTGGGGTGTTTCCAAAACTGGTCTTTACCTTTAAGTTGATCAGCTAACACGGTAATAAGTTCTGTGAAGCCTGAACACATGTTTACTTTGGCTAATCAAGTTGTCCAATATTCAACACATTGATCCAAAGGTATCTTGCTATCTTATGAAGATGTTAACATGTTCAGTACTCAAGCATTGCATTGTTCTGTCCATTTCTGAAACAGCGTAAATATTTTATTTTTTTTGCTTTTAATTTCAAAGCTTGTTAAAGATTATATATTTTGTTAGCTTTTAATTTCAAAGATTGTTAAAGATTATATCTTTTGTCTTCACTTATAGATTTACCTAGAAAAAACACAAGTTCATGAGCATTAATTAATTATTCCAGCTCTGTGTATGACCTTGTAACTAACTTCTTGGATGTGCAATTCCAAGGAATGTTACCCTTTTCATTCATTTGTTTTACCCCCCAAATAAAATGTCACCCTTACACTTTATATCTGTTCGTTTTACCCCAAGGATGAAAATGTCTACATGTAACTACAATGTACTTGGAAGTGCAATTCCAAGCAATGTTACCATTTTTATCCTTTTGTTTTACCCCAAAAATTAAATGACATAGTTATTTCCATTTGTTTTACCCCAAGAATGAAAATGTCTAAATTTTACCATAGAGTTAATGTGTTTTCATGTAAGGGTAAAGAAGTCGTTGATCATATCAGAAGATTTCTCTCTTTTGGATAAGATAAAGGTTTTAAAGACTTGTGTCTTATGGAGCATACAGTAATGCACAGAACGGCCCTCAAGTGTATTCCCTCAAAGTGCTATTTGAATTGGTTAATGTGTTTACCTGAATGTCTGGGACTACTGTACTTGCAGAGAAATAGATCCATTTCAAGGTAGAGGTTTATCCTCGCCTGGGCTCTCCCGAAACAGGCTCTTACAGTATGTTTACAATGACTCATGTGGCACATACCTGACAATAGACGGGAATCCAGAGACAGAATTTAATTGGTTGGGGGGAGGGGGAGAGGGGGGGGGGGGGGGGGGGGACGGGACAGAGACAGAGAACATACGTGTGTAAGGGGGAGAGGAAGGGGAGAAAGAGAAAACAGAGGGGATTGTAAAGGGAATGAAGTGGTACCGTTAGGTGAGAGAAAAAGGTGGACAGAAGTCTGACAGACAGACAGGTGATGGAGCGGGGGGGGGGGGGGGGGGGGCAGTAATATTCTGGAGATACAAAAGCGGTGGTGGTGGGTGGGGTGGGGGGTAAGCAGGAGGAACACAATTATTTAGCTATCTGAGTGGCTAAGAAGCAAATACCATGGCAATAGCTAAAAGTAGGCTTGCCTTCCACGTAGCATGATAACCAAGATTAGGGGGGGGGGGGAGAGGGAAGGACCATGTTTGAAAATGTAATCAGTTAGAAATAACATCTTGCCTGAGCATGTTTTATGTAAACAAGAGAAGTGTCTAATTATTGAACATGCTGTTGTCCCAGCATATTGGAAGATGGTTCTCATCTACATAGTTAAAGTCTACGATAATGGAGATACCGGCTCTGTTCACACCAGGATATATACTGTCTGTTTGGGAGCCAGAAGGGCATTAACTTATTTATTTTAACACAGAGAAAACGCCCTTCTGGCTCTTAGCTGGCCCAAGAATAGTTGCAAGAAAGGATAATCAAGAAATACAAAAATTACCAACATGGCATATAATATGGTTCTCTAAATATATGTATGGATATAAAAGATGTTCCATACACTAAAGAAAGAAAAGGGTCAGTATACACTGTTAGTAAATAAGAGATTCATTTCAGTGAATAAGCATTAACCAGTACTTAGAAATTACAGTCAACAGAAAGTAATAGCTTTTTTTTTCTTCTTCTCTCAAGCTTTTTATTGGTATAATGATGAAAATTTCATTGCGATCATGTATTATGTTGAAAAAATTGATTGTCATATTTATCATAATTTTCATATATATCTACCAAGTCCAAAATTAAGAAAACTACAATGCTACAGAAGAGAACAAACAGCAAACAACAAAATCATGGATTGACTGACCTCTTCATTGTTTTAACCCATCTTCTGCATGTAGAATCAGAAATTACTGTGTAATGTGAACGCAACCGTGCAGACGATGATCACCATGTTCTTGAATGTATGGAAGATGTTTGATATGTAAACAAACCATATTTCAGGCCCAGACTTTGGTGATATATGAGTCTTTGTCTGAAGGTGGACAGAGGAATGGAAAAGGGAAATTTGAGATGGGATGGTGGAAACAAAGACAATCTTGTGATTGTTTTTTGCGAGGGACAGAAGGAAGAATTCATTAGATTGTTGAACCCCCTTGGCAATTATCTTTCCGAATGACCAGGGAAAGAGGTGTGGAATATGATACCTCAGTAATTAACATTGTAGCAGTATCACTTTCCTCTTTGTCATCCAACATCATATTGTCTTTTGATGGTGTGAATTTCCAAATGATGTGAATGAAAAGCCTTACCAAATTATGATTGCCAGGTCAGTATAATGTCAGAAATATGAATATTTTATGATGGGGTTGGCTTAGCACGGTAGAGAGTCAAATTCTGTATGCAATTGAAGCTTTTGGCTAATTAATTTACTGTAAGGTTAAGACAGCTCCCTAGTAGACCTAAGTCAATTATTTTGCCTTGATTGGCATGTGTGTTGTTTTCATTAGCGGGTTCTAAAAAGCTACGCAGATGCAATCAAATCATAAGCACACATAGATCACATTTATCGTGCATAATTATGGATTTTCTATCACAAACACTATCAGTATCATTAAGTATTTTAGCTTTAAGTTGGCTTACTTAAATAAAATACTTTTATGTGAGCTGAATAAGACATGAGCCATTGTACTTAGCTAAGCCATGTGCTAATTTTAAAAATGGCATAATTAGAGTATCCAATTGAATTTGGATACGGGATGATTTCTAAAATACTATTTGGAAGTGCATAGACATTATTTACATACAATGATGGAGTTTCTGAAGTCTGAACACACCTCTGTGTGCCGTGGTTCGGTCCAAAACATGTTTGGAATAAGGCTAAGAGGGTCGGCTTTGTACATGAAGCGTGTCTCTTCAAATGTCAGAGCGATTTGATGCTTTTCAGGATGACTGATATTAGGCACATTTTCTGGCATTCCTTTCTATCTCTCTCAAGCTAAGTTTGTCTCTATGTTGCGTGTGGGCGGATGGTTTGACATTCATGTTGTGAGGGAGGTTGTTTGTATTGTCTGGCAAGGTTTAGTCTTAAAAGAGAGGGCTATCGCTTTCTTGAGCCAGTAGGGAAAACAATTTGGGGGTGGGCGAAAAGATATTTGTCCCCATTCTTTACAGGATTACTAATATTTGACACTATATTAATTTATATCTCTCTCTCTCAAGCTTTATTCGTCACTATATGTTGAGGGTGGGCAGATGGGAGGACATTCATGTTGAGAGAGAAGTGGTTTTCTTATCCTATAGCATTCAAAGCAAAATACATGGACTGAAGAGGGGGGGGGGGGGCTGTCAGCTGTTTGCCCCTCCCAATAACAGAGTTCCAATGAAACAAAGCAACTAATTTTATCAGTTTAAAATTAGCCAATGCGTACTTACATGCACGTATGATTTCACTGTGTTTTGCAATAATTTGTAGATGGAGAAGTACACTGCATGTACATACCGTACATGTTTCCCAAATGGGGCAGAGGTACAGAGTCTTCATGAATATCTAATTATCAAATTCCAAATACCCCCCAAAAAGATATATATATTGTGTAGCTAGATCAATACTAAATAAAAAGTCATGTAAAATAACCAATATTGTTTAAAAAGATGAAAACATGTTTATATTGGTGAGCTTACATGAGCTTCACCACTATGGGTGTGGGGGTGGGGGGGGGGGGGGTTGGCCTCTGCATACATGTAGCACCTACTAAATCTCTACACAAAAAAGTTTGCATCATAATGGAATGAAAACCATGGGCATGACAGTCTTGCAGATGAAGAGATCTCCCGAAATAACCAAGCACTCTATCTCCAATCCAATAATACTCTCACCTCTCAGTGTTGCAAGCAGATGACGGCAGATTTCGTTTCAATTTTGAAAGCATTCCCAAGTCTCTGTGAGACATTTAAGGTTTTTATTAGAATTCGGGGGACAATTTCAATCGAGAATGGAATGGTTGTGTGACTTATTGGTGAAGAATCGTCACAAATTACACAGTAGACAGCTTGAGAAAACTGGGAGAATCAAAAGGGCTACAAGGCATTTTTGAAGAATTTCCATGAACAGCGGATTAGATAGATGGAGATTTTCACAAGATGCAAAAGGACTTTAATGCATATTGTGAAAAGTTTTCACAAAAACATATGTCATACACCTGGAGACGTTTAGAGGATGCGAAAGGACTTTAGCTATTGTAAAGAATCTTCTTTAAGAGCATAGTAGATAAGCTCAAGATGTTTGCGAGATGCAAAAGGGCTTTAATGTATTTTGGGAAGAATTTTCACAGACAACACATCATACAACCAGAGAAAGCTTAGAAATACTAAAGGACTTTCACTCGCATTATGAGAATATTCACAATCAACATGGTAGACAGCTAGAGCACGTTCAGTAACCCATTTATTTAGAATAGGTTTTTTCTCATTATAGAATTAATGCCATCCTGTTCCTATTTTGAGTACATGTATTGAATGTCAACAACTTCAAATAAACACCATTTCTTGGATTACACATGTACTAATACATCAATTGAATAGAAATCCCTGGCAAATTAACTATTAATCCATCAAATAAATGTACATTACCATGGCTAATGATTGAAAAATCCATGACATTTGTAATGAAATTCATACAAGAGCGTTAATGCGCCGGAAAATGACCAGGAATTAAATGCATAATGGGCCTCGCTGGGCGGATTAATGTTGGGTTTAGCTCAGTGATTGCATATTAAGCTGTAAAAGAA
The DNA here is from genome assembly GCA_035222895.1 of Strongylocentrotus droebachiensis. Lineage (NCBI taxonomy): Eukaryota > Metazoa > Echinodermata > Echinoidea > Camarodonta > Strongylocentrotidae > Strongylocentrotus > Strongylocentrotus droebachiensis. The sequence goes on along the minus strand of JAVYIG010000404.1, from coordinate 152,107 downwards.
ACATGACATCACTTGTATTAATTTTAATTGTCTGGGCCAAGTCCAAGCTATTTTGTCCCATTCTTTATTGACTAATACACATATTTAACCCCTAGGTGATTACATTTTGAAGTACTACATGAACTTAGATGAGACAAATTATCAAGATATGATTATGTGATGCTTTTGATGTAAATTTACATTTAAATTCTCAAAACACTTGGTTAGGTTTGGGACATCCTGGGTCAGTTTCTCAAAATAATCATATGTAAGTTTGTGAACATCCCATTTGATACCTTTCTTGATTTCATCACACAGGATGGGATGTCCAAAAACTTAGACTATAATAATGACTGTTTCATGTGGCCTCAGATGAAACTTTTGAGTTGCCCTTCTTTTGTTTGTTTGTTTAGAGCCAAGTTTTTTGCCTTTAATAATAGAAGTCTTTAAAAAAAAAAAAAATCCCCCTCCTAATTTTTTTTTATTTTTTTTTTTTTATAGATATTTCCCTTTTAATATAGAGACATTATACATGCTCTGTATAAGAGAAAGATTTTGACATTTCTTCTTCTATGTATCAATATTCTTCAAAGGTCATGCTGGCAAATGGCAGAGAATGACATTTACTGATATTGCTCTTTGAATTTGATTTTCTCTTGTTAACTCCTTTACTGCCATCAGGTGTAGCATGAGATACATGAACCATTGATGAACTTTCTAGAGTCTAAAGTTGTGGTTTAAATTCCTTATTTTGTTGTGAGATCAGCAGGCCTGATTTAAATCAGTTTCCCGATATTTTTTCCCCAATTTTTTCTTTCTTCCCGATTTGATCCTGTTTTTCCTGAATTTTCCCTTATTTTCTCTATTCTTCCCTTATTTTCTCTATTCTTCCCTTATTTTCTCTATTCTTCCCTATTTTCCCCTATTATTTCCCATTTTTTCTTACTCAAAAGGGGGGGGGGGATGTTGTTAGATGGCACTTTCCCCCTCAAATTCTCTTCTTTTTTTTTACTCAAGGGGGGCGTGGTTGAGGAAACCCCCCCCCCCCCCCTCCCCCTCTTTTTTTAGTGCTCACTACCACCCCTGGATCAGGCCTAAAACACCTGCTTTGGGGATATAACTCAAGACACAATTCTTGTATGAGTGTCAGAATAGTGTCATCTACTCCAAGAATACAGTACACTATTAATTAGTATTCTAATTTTGCTTCCAATGCCATAGAAGGGTCCTTATGAATTAAACAAAAAAATCATTGTTATGGCAAGCTCATTGCACTTTTGCAGTAACACATGTACACGCCCAGTCAAACCTGTCTTTATAGGGATCACCTCTCTATAAAGGCCACCTGTCTAAAGTGGTCATGCATTCTGTCTCCCTGGAAAACAAAATGTGTGTTGAAGAACCTGTCTGTAAAGACCCCCTGTCTATAGTGGTCACATTTTGTGTCCCCACCTTGGTTCGCCTTTATAGACAGGTTTGACTGTACTCGGTTCTATATACATGTATATGCCTGCCCTTTTCTAAATGCACTGGCAAGAAATATTTTGCACAGAGAAGCCAAATGTGACTGTTATTTTACATAACATTTTGATACGCATATATTTTTCATACTCCTTCTCCATAAAACATGCGATGCTGAGTAAGTATTTCTTCAAGTAACATTTACATGCACTTACAGGTCACATTTTTTTTCCATACACATTTAAAATTTATATTGTACTTTTTTTTTGTATTCCATACAGGCGTCCACCATCCCTAGAACGTTACGTACCACATGTTCAACAGTACCAGACTGTGCTTTGAGAGAAGCTGACGCTAACTTTGTCAAGGAGGTAAGAATCTTAACTTGTAATTAAAATTTAATTAAAATATATTCTCTGCGCATCAATTTGGACACAGTGGCTTATTCCCCTCCCCCCCCCCCCATATTAGGTAGTGATAAAATGAAATTATAGGGAAAAAAGTGAGATAGGGAAAGGGGGAAGGTTGAGAAAGTAAGGATAATTGGACCCCCTTCATCACCCCAAATAGGTGGTCTTTTAAATTCATATATCATTTTCTTTTTGAGCCCCCTAATATATCACACTCTTCTACTATTAAAGGTCATATACCATTTCCATTGTTCACAATGTATGAATTGTATTGTCGTTTCTTAAGGTTAAAGGACATTGTTTGAAGGAGATGTGCATATTCTTTAATGTTTTGTCACACTACGCTCTGCTGCCCTCATGTCAGAGGTGACAATAGTAGTATCATTTGTTTAAAATCCATGCAATTTATTAAGAATTTATTTCCTAAAGAAACATTAGCTTTCAGACACACTAGATTGGAAATTAATGTGATGTTTAATTTTGTTCAAATGTGATTTAATTCAAGGAAGAATTTGGATTGTCCAATGATTTGCCTTTGATTAGTTTGTTTAATTCCTTATATTGTTTGTACCTTTGAATATTTAATTGATAATCTTATATTTTATGTTTTGCTTTTTGTAGTGTATAAATAGCTATACATCAGAATGGAGAGTAATCAACAACAAATATGCTGCGTATGCAGGGAGTTATCAAGATTTACCAAAGTAAGCTTTTTAATTTCATTTTATCTTCTTTTGTTGTTACTAATGAGTTACTGTAACACCTTGTGATATGAGATTTTAGCCAATTTTTAATAAAGGTCATTTTTGTGGCAAGAAATTTTGCAAACAGACAAAATCTATTTTTGTATTAAATTAATTTAATTCATGGTATTATACCTTTTTTCTCATTAGATGCAATACTTCAGATTAACTTTAGGGAGAGAAAAACTTGACTTGCAAAACAAGGATAACATGTAGCAAGCTGTATGATTGAACAAACTTGTAAGCTGGTATAAAACAATTTTTTGTCATATCCAAAGAGAGAATGATTACAAGAGAAGGATGGTTATTACCTAATATATCTGCAGTAGTTTTTGTATGAATTAATAATGGGAAAAAATTGTCGCTCTTGCAGCTATCGTATGCCAGACAAGCTAGCTGTACAGCATTATGAAGTGGACGAGACGGACGAGAATAAACAAGACGACTCCCTCCTGTCACCATCCGGGAGTATATGCAAGCAAGGCTTCCTACACAAAACACCGTTTGGAAGCAGAGGAGATATACAATTTATGCGGGTGAGTCTCTTCTTATTCATAAAATTCATGTACCGGTTATTTAAAAAAAATGACATACACCATACAGTGTATCGGATGTGCATTAATGAAATCAAACATGCAGAAGGATAAAGTTACAACTATGTATAGTGAAATGATCAAAGCTTTTAACAGAATTAAATCTTGAAATAAATGAGAGTATATTTGCAACCAACGATTCTTGAAGCAAAGGAGATATACAATGTATCGGCATAAGTATGTTCTTTTTAAAGGTAATTCATGTGTCGGTATCCAAATATGCACATACAGGTTATTCATATGTGCATTAGTGAAATTGCACTTGTACAAGGCTAATGTTTCATAGTAAAAGTGTGCGAAGCTTTACTGTGTTGAAGAATGAGATGAATGAAACTTTTAGTTGATTTTTCTCTTATTGCCAACTCAGTTGTTTCTATTTCCCCTCTTGGTCTCCACACATCAAACAAATTATGATTTTAATTTCTTTGTTTAAAAAAAAAATCAAAATATAATCTTTGTAACTCCTCTAAAGAAGGACATAAGTTCAATTTATGCTTGTTCTTCGTAAGATTAAAAATCTTGTACAAATAATGAATTTTTCATCAAATACACCCTTTCATGTAGAGAGTTTGAGTGTGATTTCTTAATTCTTCCATTGTACATACACCTGTAGCACTACTGCACAAAAACAAAATGGCTTCCTCCACGATATGTTGTATAGAGCTTCTAAATACCAGGTTCCCTTGTTTTTTAAAATTCCCCAAGGCCATCAGGAAGGATGATGGTGGAATGAATGAAGTACTGAACCCAGTACTAATCGATTGCACTTTTGACGTGTTTCACCATTCATTTAAGAGCCATCTCCCCCACCAGTATATGCCAATATGTCAGACTATTGTCCGTAGCATTAATAATAGAAGACGCCAATCACGAAGGGATGAAACCCCGTCATCCCAATTTTAGGTCTAAAATGTCAGGTAAATTACCACACTAGTTGACTTGCAACGCTGCCAATCATTCTTATTTTGGAAGAATGATTCCTAGTTTTTTTTCAGTGTTACGAATCTTAGGTTCCCTTCTTTTTTTCTTAAAGTTGATTTGAAAAAAACATACAGAATGCAGTGCTTTCCTAATCTTAATATGAGAGATTTCCTCATTCTTGCTACATGTATGTAACTGTAATATTGGCAGGCATTTGAGTGAGTGACCCACTAATTTTGCTCCTGCATGTGACGACTGCTCCATCCTTTATTTCGTCAAAGGTATAGGTTTAAGGTTAGGGTTGCAAGGGAGATTTAGGGTTAGGTTTAGGCATACCGGTAGTGTCGGGTCCAGGGTTGAAGTGAAGACTATGGCTCGTGTATGGAATTGCCACTGAGAAATTGTCACAGGACAAGTGTTTCACAACCATTTGAGCGGTGTGTTTTTGATTGGTTATTGAATGCAGCGTTGCATTACTGTACACAGGATGAGTATAGTACAAGCAACTCATCAAATACAGGGCTTTTTCATGGTTGTCATCTACAATGTTTGCAATGCTAAAGGAATAGATTGCATTGCACATATGTATTTGAAGTTTCAACGTGTCTCTTGCACTTCCAGATCATTCACAGTACTTAATTCTTAAACATGAATTTCTCCTTTCTATTTATCTGTTTACCTCCCCTATTTGTTCTTTCTTTTTGTTCAATCTGTCATAATGTCTTCTGCCTTTGCTATCGCTCCTATTCTAATTTTGTGGAATTATAAGTTTCTCTGATAGTCCCAATACAGTTTGTATAGATCTGCAAGCATAAAGCAATGACATTCTCCCTCTCCATCTCTTTCTTTTCCTTATTCTATCTCTTTTTCCAATTATCGTTATCTTTCTCTTTCTCTCTTGCTCACTAATGCAAAATTCTTCTTTCTATATTCTTCACATTCCATTTCAATTTGAAAAAAGACCTGTACATTCAAAGGCAGTTTCAAATCATTGCCCCCCATCCATCCATCTACCCCTCCCTCCCTCCCTCTCTGTTTTCACTCTCATTTCCAATCTGTTTATAGTTCCTGTTTCTTTTCTTCACTACCATATCCTTCCTTCCCCCTTGTTTTCCTTCCATCAATCCAAGTATTGGATGTATCTCATCTCAGGTCGTCGCACTATGCAAGGCCTCGTTGTTATGAGAAAATGGAGGTATGATGTATAAAGAAGCGAGGCAGGCTCTACACAAGGCAGCGCTCTGAAAGATAAATAATAAAACACTCTCTGCCTGGCCTGGCTGTAAATACACAGCCATACCGTAGCTGTGATGCATCATGCCAATGTACAGTACATTGTGTGCGGTTCAGGATGGAAGCCAGGATCCTCGATGGATTATAAATTATAATGTGTACCACCTTGAACTTGACATTTACAAAAATTGTCTTGAATGATTTCTTAGCTTATAGGTTGTTAAATGTTACCATATTAAATCCTGAAAGTTCAAGGGCTTCTGTAACATTTTTTTTTTTAGCATAATAGGTATATGAAAAAATGTTTGTCATTATTTTTTCTTGTAATGTGTAAAACCTCAAGAAAACATATCGCTTATTTATTATCATACCCAAAACATGGCAAGTAACGGTAATAAATTCAGTTATTAAGTTGGTATAATTTGTAATGTGTTGGTATATTAGATTAGACCAAACTTTTATGCCATGGTTTTTCTCTTTGTGAGAATTTAAAGAAAAATTGCATATCATCACTGTTGCTACTTTTTTAAAAGAATGGAACTATTATTTATTTTGTCAATTTTTATAATTAATTTACAATGCACATATACTTATAAGAAATTTTCAAAGCGTGTTGGCTTTGAACGCGTTTATCTAGGCTTGCCACTAGATATGTACATATCGTACCCCACTATCGAACCCCACTATCGTACCCCACTATACGATCGTGATTTGCAGGATGTCGCGTTTATCGACCCTTCACGATTCAAAATAAAGGCCTTGTACGTGTCTGCCCAGCTGTTTTGTCCCGGGAAGCAGACAGTTTCTCGGAGGTCAACTTCACACGTATGCTTGTACACAACACCTGGGTGGTCATATTTGTATGTGAGGTTCAAAACAGCTTTGCGTTTATCAATCTCTCAGAAACGTGATTCTGGCTGTATGTCACATTCAAAACGCACCTTTTTGCGTCTTTAGATATGCCCATATCTAAAGACGTTTGAAAAAGGCTTTGCGTTTATCTACTTCTAAATTTGCCTGAAAGACGTTTGAGAAACCTGATTCTAGCCAAAAATTTGCTAGATAAACGCAACCTTTGCCACCCCTTCTTGAAAACAAATTCAATGTTATTGAGAGCAAGAAGAACAGTTGACCGTCCTCCTTAAAAACAGATGGAACCAGCAGGGCCACCCATCAATGCTTTCTTGAGTTTGTGGAATTACCTTCTCAAACCATAATGATTACTGAAATGGGGCTCAGAATTATGTTATGAAATAAAGGGTCACTTTTGTGTTTCTTTCCATAGCTCAAAGAGCAATGTTCAATCGTTGTTGAATGTTAATATATGCACAGACTGGTTCAATTTAGTTGATTGGTACACAGTTGGGGTGCTCCCTGCAAGCATGTTCCTTCATACCCTCGACAGAGTTCATAACACAACGGCCAGAGATTCCCATAGCCACCGATTCTGTCAAGACCATTCATTGAAAAGATTTTAAAATAAAAAATCTTTCCAGCCTTCTCTATATTATTTTGGTTAGATTACAATGGATGTTGATATGTAACATGCCTGCAGTGTCAAAATAGTTTATAATAATATTTACATTTCAAAACTATTGTGTTTTTTGTGTGCATATTTTGGAATGTAAACATTCCCATTGCAGCGTTTTACATGCATGTCACCCAATACATGTATCTGCATGGAATCTAAATGTGATAAAAGAAAGAGAAAGCAATAATACTCCTAGTCTAAACCTGCTTTAGCAACCACCTGTATAAAAAGACCATCTGTCTATAAAGAACACATATTTTGTTTCCCTCAAAAAATTGTTTCTCATGGAAACCTGTACTAAAGGAACCTGTAGATAAAGATAATAATAATAATAATAGCTAGTTCTTATATAGCGCTTTTCAAGACCGAAGGCCCTCTCAAAGCGCTTTACAGATATATATATATATATATATCACCTGTCGATAAAGACCACATTTAAGGTATCCCTTGTAACTTCTTTCATTTACAGTTGGTTTATTAACATCTATTTTTAATTTCTATCCTTGTTTTAATTGCAGTCCTACAAGAGAAGATTCTTCTACCTGAAGCAGCTTGCAGATAGGTCCTTCTTGCGCTGGCATACCACAAATGAGAGAGAAACTCATTGTGTCTGCAGAAAAGACGGACATGATCAATGCACTCAAAGTTTATTCAATTTACAATGTGTTTCTTGAAATTTATTTATTTAAAAAGAAATTCTCTCCTCGTTTTAATTGCAGTCCTACAAGAGAAGATTCTTCTACCTGAAGCAGCTTCAAGATAGGTCCTACTTGCTGGAATACCACAAAGACGACAAAAGCACAGAAGCTAAAGGCAATATGTACCTCGACTCTCTACAGGAAGTTACAAAGGTAAGGAATCAATCCTCATTTATAATTTTTAAAATAATTTCTTGCTACTTATTCCTAATTATTACTAGTAAATAATTTGACATTGCACTCACATATTAGATGTGACATAAACTGAGACAAATAGGACATAGGTTAAAATAAAAGAACTGTAAACCCGTTGTGGCGACTTCTGGATACAAGTTCATGAAAGTTATGTAATCATTATTCATTCATGTACCAAGGGGAAATTCTCTGATATATACACAGGTGGAAGTGTTCTTTACAAGAAGGCACTCAAAAGGTGTTCATGAAGCACCTCCATCTAGCACCTCCATCTCTGTGGTAGTGATTGTTCTAAAAACGCACACAGTGGGACGTATATCCATGTTTGAAAGATTTGTGGATATGTGGGGGTCATTTGTACATGTACATTTGCTATCTCTGAAGTGTTCTATTATGAAGAGCACTTAATCCTAGGCCTGGTTTAACACTGCCTACATAAAGTGCTTACTACTAATTATTTGATCAGTGTATGGAATGCCAATTGTTCATCGCTTCATCATGTGCAAATTATCATAATTCTGTAACTAAATGAACAAAGAAATACTTTTCGTCACAAATATATTTTTTTTAAATCCATGTAAATAATAATGATAATTATAATAAATTATATTTATAAAGCGCTTAATACAAAGTTTTGACGAACTAAATATAACAAGGTACACCATTAAGTAAGCATACAGCAATACCGTATTTGCCGGCGTATAGGCCGCAGTATTTTTGGAAGAAAAAATATCAAAAAGTTGGGGTGCGGCCTATGCGGCGAAAGAGTAAAAAAGTAAAAAAAAGATTTTTTTTTTTTTTTTTTTTTTTTTTTTTTTTTTAGTTTTGATTTATGGCGCTATGCCTGGCAATGTCTCCCAGCTCAGTAATCAGTGTTGACTCACCACTCGGAAACTACAACAACACTAAAATTTGTCTGTCATCTTGGTTTGAAAGTAATCTTTCTAATAGATCTCAATATGTAGTTTATAATAATAATTCCTCAATTTTTTTTATATAACAAATGGTGTTCCACAAGGTACTATCCTAGGACCTAGTACTCTTTTGTTTTTAATTCACATTAATGATCTTACACATTCTTCTAAAAACGACATTGTTACTATTATTTTGTAACAAGTTTACAAGCACAAATCAGCGCCTTTAACTGCACCTCGATGTTAAATGAAGGTCCTTCCCCGCGTGGGTTTTCGGCAACAAAACAACAACCAAAAAAAAAAAAAAAAAATTTTTTTTTTTTTTTTTTTAAATGTCAAAATCGGGGGTGCGGCCTATACGGCGGTGCGGCCTTTACGCCGGCAAATACGGTAATAATACATTGATTCTTATAATAACAATTACAGATAATTAGGAACTTACTTAAACAAAGCCCTATGAATTACCATTAAACAAGAAATACTTGACTAGTTTTATTTCACTTTCATTTGAAGGAAATAATGTAGCTTATGTGAGGCATTCAATCTGCCATATCAGTTTTAAATGGGCCTGAAACATGCTTAATCCCAGATTTAAATGGGCCTGAAACATGCTTAATCCTTAACCTACTGGAACCAGGTTGTTCCTGTATTAAGCCAATGGGATTGAGAGAAGTCAGTAGTCAACAGGTTAATATAGACAGTGTGATCATTTGATGAAAATGAAAAGACCCTTCTTTGATTTCAGCCGCTTCCACAACATCAAAGCTTTAGTGAGATTGAGCATGTGTGACCCCATTAGGATAAGTGTTTCAAATTCCACTTCAGAAACCTGTGACTTTTCAGGCTTATTGTGTGACAGTATTAGTCAGACGATAAGGTGGAAGGAGCAGAAGGTCCTATGTTCGCAGGCTTCTAAGGGAATTTTAATAGATGATTTTACAAAGGTATTGAGTAATGGTCGAATTTCACACACACTACTTAGCTCAGAATGTTTGATCCAAATGACCCAACGTTGTCAACTTTGTGACATATCAGTTCATCAGCGTTTATTATGAACCCACGAATCAGATATGTTACTGTACGGATTTGTCTGTTCATGATATCAATGACGAGTTCTAGGTGAAAACGTACCTACCACACACTTTAAAGTTTGTATAGAACATGCATGTATACCTGTAGATATTTTATATGGAGACAGAAGGGTGTTAACTCTATGGAAATGGTGTGCGTTAATGCCCTTCTGGCTTCAAACAGATGGAATACAGTCAACAACTTAATTATTCATACCCCTAGTAAATTAGATATTTTGGGGATTATTTTTGTAACTCGAAAATGAAAGGTGGACTGGTTGAATTAGGGTCTTTGTCGAATGCATTTTATACATGTAAGCTTTAATATGTCATATTCTCAAGAAACATAGATAGGGACAAATCAATTTTCACATACTTACAAAATTACAAAAGTCGGTAAGCGTATAAATAATTTAGTTGTTATTATCACTATGAATATGACAGACAAAGAAAGCGGACAAAATATACAGTTCCTCAGGTAGACAAAGGAACATCCCTTCACTGCTATTATGTAAAAAGGTGAATATGCATGTGACACCTGTTCTACACATTTGTACATAATAGCAGTGAAGGGATGTTCCTTTATCTACCTGAGGAACTGTATATTTTGTCCGCTTTCTTTGTCAGTCATATTCATAGTGTACAGTATGTATGTTCATAGTTCCATAAAGGCTTGATAATATGGCTCGACTGCTCATAGTAATTATGCCATAAATGTATTGTATAAAAGTGATACTTAAAGCAGCTCCCTTGAAGAGATGCACATTATTCCTTCCATTTCTGCTTGTAAGAGTCAATGACACCGTCCTGTGTCTTAAAAATGGATGAATAGCCAGAAGGGCGTAAGTCAGACATGCTGTCTTCTGGGACTCGGGGCCCAGATGGTTTGGTGAATCGCATTAAGAGAAGAAGTGGAATAGGATCATTCTCATTAGGTTTGGAGTGAGAAGAATTCCACTTTGAATGAGATGGGTTAGGATTGCTAAAGGGCAGATATGACGATGAATATTTAGGGATGGGGGGGGGGGGAGGGGGTGGTAACATAAGGGGTATGGACATGAATATACAGGGCATTGTCCTGAGATAAGGAACATGTACATGGAGGTTTTTTTTACAGTTCTCTCAGTATTTGTATGACTGTCTCTAATCCTCTCTATGTTTCTATATCTGCCTCTATCTTTGTTAGTCACTGGCACTGTCTCTGTCTTTTTGTCGTGTCTGTTTTTTTTTTCTTACTGTGTCTCTATCTCCTCTGCTCTCTGTATCCCATGTTTCTCTCTCTCTCTCACTCTCACTCTCATTCTCATCTACATTGTACATCTCTATATGTCTTTCTCTTGTATCTACATCTCTATCCCTCCCCTCTTCCTCTTTCCCATCCCCTCTTTTTACCCTCTAAAATGAAAGAAAAGAAAAGAAAGAAGACAAAAACAGCTATTAATCATAAAAGCATGTGAGATTATTTGATAATAATTTCTGATTGGGTTATTAATTGTAGTGAGAAATATTGATGCATTTTGGAGCTCCTGAAATAAAGGATATCAATAAATTAATTTTTAAAAAATCAAGAGACTACTGTTTTCTGATATACATGTAGAAATCTGGTTATTAAATGATGCTTTATGTATTACAATGATTTGAAGGAAAATTCTTGTATGTACAGCAATATTGAAGATCAATCCATAGCTGTATGTCTTGGTGGGAAATTTAATATACCCCCTGCTAATAGTTTATTCAAGCCTTATTTTGATGACCTTTCAACATTGCCTTATTACATGCTATGGTATTGGAGCAGGAGGGAGGAAGTCCATGTAGATTCAGCCCCAAGCAGAATAAAGGATCTTGTTTGATAATCATACAAATTGTAATGACAGACCGTTAATTAATGGCACTCCTTTGAAAGTTTTTTTTATCTTATAAGTAGAATCAAATTGTCTTAAATATATCTTCTATGTTCATTCATTCATTTACATTTTATGTATTGCAACCATTGGTTGGATTTCACTGAAAACAAATTAAAATTTAATTTCGAATCCATTCAATAGGTTTGAAGGCTTCTTGTAAGTATAGTACAAAAATTATAATTAAAAAGAGAATTATAAACTGAGAGCCTTCATTAGCATTATTTATGGTTCTTATGCTTTAATTGCCCTTGTTAGGATTCTTGTTTGACTGTCAAGGAAATGAATTATTTATACATGTAGAAAAGTATAAATATGATTATTGATCTATTAGAGTGCATGATTAGGATTACATATACATAAAAGTATAAATGTTTATTTCTTTTGTTGCCATAGGGTTTATATTCTTAATTAGAAACATAGATGTTTAGTTTCATAAACACGTAGCGTTGAATTACCAGCTCTGTTAAAATGTAATCTACATTCAGCACTCGGGGTTGTAACTGACGTTTGATTAAAATGGATCACAAGCCCACAGCGCTGTTCCGTCATTGTTACCCCAGTGCTATAAAAAGGCTCAAGCCCCTTTCATTTCCTTCCCTTCTGGCATCGATTCGCACGGGACCTCTTACGTCAAGCAGGCAAAACAATACACCGCTGTCACTAAGAAATCGCACATGATCTTGTTTTTATGATCCCGCAAACCAATATCCAATAAAACGAAGGGCAGCTCATTTTGGTGACGACTCTGGTGGAACACACGAGGGCCTCATCTACCCACGGGGTTCGTTCGTTCATCCCATCATGCAAAGTCCTGTCGCTTGCCTAACCATCGCAACCTATTCCCAAGCATGATGCGAGGGTTTGCAAAGGGAGAAAATAGAATCAGCGCCAGACGACTACTGATGAAGAATTAATGAAGTGATGGGAGAGTGAGTGGGGTGGTTCCTTTTAGATGCCAAGTACATGTCTATAAGCCCCCACTAAAATTGTAATGGAAAATATTGATAGAGTTTTGAGCCCCTGAAATAAAAAGATATCTGTAATTGTTTATGAAGGTAGAGAAAGTTATATTCTACAAAGATAAATTTATAGCAGGATTTGTGTGAATATCAAGTTGATTAATTATGATTATTGACTGAGTGGAGAGGTGCTGGTAGTTGGGAGGGGTGGGGGGGGGGGGGGCTCCTTTCAGCTGCTAGGTTGATACTGTAGATCTTCCAAGACTTTAGCAATGCTTTAATCATTCATGAAGGTAGTCAGAGAAAGTACTGGTAGTTTAAAATGATATGAAAGGAGTTTTTCAAATGGTCATAGGCCGTTATTGTAATATAATGAAATGTAATGCTCAAAATCTTTGTTGAGAAAGAATTATGTATTGAATTTGATTACATTGTGAAAATGGTCTATTCTGGATATTGAATTGACAGAGTAGAACAAAGTACTTAATAGGTTTATGGGGATGAGGTGGGGATGGGATAAGGTACTTCCACACACACACAGTGCACATGTACATGTATGCTGTATTTTTCGTTGAGCATGTTGGTCTTCCAGGCTTTGTCTGCATATATTTATTGGGTCTTGCAATGTCTACATCTACCTTAGATGTGCATGTACAGTTGTAGATATGTTTAAATCTACAACAGTACCTAGGATAGGACCTTGTGGTACACCATTTGTTATAGAAAAAAAAATTGAGGAATTATTATTATATAAACTACATATCGAGATCTATTAGAAAGATTACTTTCAAACATGTATAACATTATAGCAAATTGTACACAGCTTGCTTTGATTTTTAGGGGAGCTGCACCTGTACAAGTGCATGTATCGGTCAGATCAGTCCTACATTATTAATCCATAGATTCTTGAAATTGGGTGGCTCCTGTATTAACCCTATGGGAATTAAATAATTCAGCAGTCAATAGGTTAAGAAGGAATGAAGGATACTTGCAGACTAGAGGGGAATATGGCATACAAGCTGATGACTGAAGAATATCTGTGATCATAGCCCTCTAATGAGAGGAGTATTACAAATTAGTATTATGATACCCACATTTTGATTGCCATCCAGTGTTTCTATTGTACATGTACCTAGTGTATACCTACATGTACATGTATATGCCAGTTCTCTATTCGTATATATCATGAGAATGAAAAGATTTACTACAAATCATGGTATGGACACATACATGAACATAATGTACATTGAAGCTGATGTGTATACATTGTAGATCTACATGTTTATGTGCATGACATCATAGAATGCAATATCTAAATACACTGGTAATGGGACGAGCATTGTCAAATAAGATGTACAAAATGTGTCATTTTATACTGGTAATCATTGATTCATGGTTGCATACATGTACCTCAATATAATTTGTTGAGGAGAGCCAGGATGGTGATTTGCATTGGAATTATATGGAGTTAACATCCTTCTGCCTCTCAAAGTATCTCCCATTTTCCAAGAAATCAGATTTATCTCTAAAGTAGACTGAGAGACATATTGACATACACTGTAGGCAGTTGACTTTCAAAACCTTGATAAGTAGAGGAGTCAGTGAAGAGGAAGAGAGGGGGGGGGGGGGATGTTGTCCTCCTATACCAATAAATGTGCCCTGTGATGCACAATCCTAATAAATTAACAGAGAGAGGACGTAACATTGAAGGTTGATCGTAACGGTCGAAAGTCGGTAATCAGTAGACCTTAGCCGCTTGATGAGCAGATAATTTGTGGCGGAATTTGACCATGCATCCACGCAAATGCGAATGATTAGTGGCTGATGATAATTTGTCGGCTTGGCCTGTTAGGAGTATCATATCATTTTTAATGGTGAATTTAGTGCATAATTGGCCATGGATATAAGAAGGGCTTTTGCACTATTTTCCATTGAGAAATTATATGAAAAAATTAACGATCTCTCAGTACATGTCAGCCCTGTCTATGTTTAATTCAAATGTTGACAGCAATGTTGACAGCAATGTCATTCTTTTTTTGGTAACCAAGCAATGTTATGTATACAGATTCTCAGTAATCATAATGTTTGTTATTCTCACAGTCCGGTCTTCAAAAACAAAATATGCAAGATATACCTTAAATCTTAAATATGGAAACATTTTCTCATTTTTTTTATAAATATTGATTGTTTTAGTTCCCAAAGTTGTTATCGTTGGGAAGGGAAGTGGATGGGAAAGAGAGAAGGAAAGAGCCAGGAGACAAGTGGAGAGGGAAGGAGGGAGTGGGGGGTGGTAGGAACGAGGGAAGGTTGGATGGGAGGGAACAGAGGAAGGGAGGGGAGAAGAGGAAGGGGATGAGAGGAAGGGGAAAGGGGGAGGAGAAAGATGAGGAGGGGTGGGGAGAGAGGAAGAAAGGGATGGGAGGGAAGGAGGAGGGAGGGTAATAGGGTGATCATCTCATCAGTTATGTCATTACATCTTGATAGTTTTTTAATATTTTTTCTCATCAAAGGAGCTAAATCCATTGTTTCCTTGGTCTTCGAAGCCTAGTAATCCCTCATTAAGCTTACCATCAATGACTCACTCTGTGATTTCCTGCAAGTTCTTTGTCAAGTTAAAGGTGGTGTGGGCTGCCTGGCTAGTTACAAAAAGTTGAATTCTGAAGAAAAAAACAAATCATTTTGCAAACACATTTGCAGAAGAATGTTAAAAAGTGTATAATATTTTACACATTCAGCATTCAATCAAATTTAATCCAGGATTAATAGCTACCAAATGAATTACACGTCATAGAAAATGATCTGTTTCATGAAAACATACGAGCATATGGCTCAGTAAACAACGCTTTATGCAATATTTGTCCTATATTTTTATTTCTGCAATGACTTTGTATCATAAATTTAAAAAAATTCTTTTCTCTAAATGGGTATGTTCAACAGTTGAAAAATTAATCATCAAAGTAATTAAAACCCTGAAAAGAGGGCAAAGAACCCTGCTAAGTGTTGTTTTTTCTTCATTTTGGGGGTTTGATTCACATTTATTTTCTGAGATTTTCAAGAAATGACACATCATTACCAAAACTCAGGGGGGCTCCCTTTAAAGCATTCCTGACACTTCCCGAGAAGCAAGTTTCAAGTGACGGTATAAATTGGTTTTGATTGGCCTCTATCTGTGCGACCCTCTAACACTGATGACATAAATTGGTTTCAATTCAGAGAATTACACGTTCATTGTATCTTGCTCAGTGTTGCTCTCTCCTATTTTTAACAGTATGAACATTCTCAAGTCAGAACTAGAGTAAAAAGTAGAGCATGCTACTGTAGTGCATTCAGTTCACAGTTACATTATTGTGAACAGTTATGAAGAAATAAGATTTAAAGTGCAACTTGGATAGCTAAATATTGTTTAAGCATTTCATTTGTGATAAAACACTTTCATGTTTAGTAATTTTAGCAATGGAATATTATTATATATAGTATTATTATACCTGGCACAGTTTAGGATTATAATGAAATATCAGTACAATGGACAGAAAGATACTCCCAACATAAACAAGTAAACAAACGCCAAATATAAAAAACAAACGCCTAGAACAAGCATCTATATCTGCAAATGAGTTTTAAAATTCCCAAAGGAGCTAATTCCATTTTTATAACTTCAGAGAAAAAAGGAATTGATTACCAGATTTTGTACTGGCGTCTATGGCAAAGTGATATTAGAAGATACATTTTTGTATAATTGCTCCCAAACTTTAGGTAAATAATTTTGTTGAAAGACAGGTACTTATTAAAGTGAACAATGTTCTGATATCAATAATTCAATTTTCATCACAAGTGGATTAAGCTCCTTTTGGAATTAAGCTCTTCAAATATTGAACATGAGCCTAAGTTCATATTTATTTATTTTCACAGACGGTAAAAGGTCGGAAATATGGCATGGAACTTAGGATGGACAAGAACGAGGTGTACAACATCGCTGCGGAGAGTGAAGCCGAGATGGAGGAGTGGTATAGCGCCCTCTATAAGGTGATTGAGCAACAGAAAGCCGACTCCAACAGCGACAAGCAGAGTGTGTCTTCCATTGATGATTTAGATCAAGGTACGTGGGCTTTGTGTTTGAATGATAATGGTGATGGTGATGATGGTGGTGGTGATGATGATGATGATGATGATTATGATTATGATTATGATTATGATGGTGATGGTGATGGTGATGGTGATGATGATGATGATGATGAGGAGGAGTAGGATGATGATGATAATGATGATGATGATGATGATGATGATGAGGATGATGATGATGGTGAGGAGGAGGAGGAAGGTGATGATAATGCAGGTGATGATGATCTTGATGACGATCGTGATGATGACGATTGTGATGGTGATGATGATGGGGATAGTGACGATAGTGACGATAGTGATAAGTTTGAAGTTAAAGATGACAATGATGATGATGATGGAGATAAAGATGAAGATGAAGATGATGGAAATGATGGTATTGAAGTTATTATTGATAATAATGAGGAGTAAAAGGTTACAATCAATTATATTGATAAATTTTTGTATTGCTGAACAGTGATAATGAGGGTGATGATCAAACATTGATAAATATTTCATTCAAAATCTATCTTGTTATTGCATAATTTTATTATTGTTTCTACATGTACATACACTTTGGTGCCCCACCCCCCTCTCCTCAGTATTCTGACAACAATTCCATTCAGCTTTATGATTCTCTCTCATTATAACTGCTTCTGTAACCTCCACAGAATATGCTGATGACCTATCACCGACAGGAAAGCCAGAGTCCTTCATGCAAAGTCTGGAGAACAGCAAGCATCCAGAGCTTCAGAAGTATGCCAGAGAAACAGAACGCATGAACGCACAAAAGAGGAGGGAGAACAGACAGAAATTGTTCCAGCTCTACCCGCGCATGCAGGTGAGTATCTACCGCATACATGTACACAGTGTTATCAGTATCATCTTTGGTACGGATTCACACTCTACGGCCCGAATTCACAAAGGAGGTTTGTCGACAAACCAAGGTTTATGTACGTCATATGACACCGTTTGGACGCGTTTTTTACAAACCTGGTAAATAAGGTTTGTCGAAACAAAAGGAGGTTTGTCGACAAACCTCCTTTGTGAATTCGGGCCTACATATACAGTATTACAGTATTTGGAGTATACTGTATAATGTTGTATGTGTCCATGTAATAAATGTTGACAATGGCGTACCACTGTTTGTTCCCAAAAGAGTTATTGATGCACAGAAAATGTGAAATTTAAGGGATAGTTTTGACGAACAAAAACGAAAAAAATGAGATACAAAATCACCGTAAAATTCACCATTTCTTTTAGAGCGAGAAAGAATTGCCTCGTATGAACCAAAAGAAAATTTAATAATCTCAATCCTTGTGAAATATCTCTTTTCATAGTTGCTTGATAGGGTCGTAACAGAGAAAAACATACCCCAATGTCCGAATCTCATCGAACAAAAATAATCCTTCGTTGTCGCAAAATTGTTTGACCAGTCCCATTCCTTAAAAATGTGTGTCATGTCTGAACCTCGTGTGTGCGTTGGCTATACATGTCTTGCCAGCCGACTGCACACGTGCACGCTAATGGCTCAGCTGTTTTGATCTGGCCTGCACCGGGCCTAAGACGCATGCGCAGTACATCGCTGAGATCGATGACGTCATGTTCAATGAGTTCGCTGACTACAACTTTTAAAAATGAAGCCCCATGAAAAAGAATGTTATAACCAAAAAAAATACAGCGGAGAAGCGAAAATTTCGCCCATGTATGGATTCAACCCTAATGAATATTCATACCAAGTCTCTACTTCGTGCATTGCTTGATAGGGTCATCACATTATAAAGTAGACGTCGTGTTTTTCGAGGGGCGAAGCTCAAAACACATTAATATCTCAAGTTTTATTCCATGGAATTTCGTATTTATTTCACTGACATAAAATTCATAATAATTTTAGTTAGTATGGAAAGTTTCATAGCGATATTGGCAGTAATAAAGGCGCAACGCGAATTTTAAGATTTGACATTCTAGCACACGCATGTTCGGATTCACGCAGATGTCCGTTGATATGCAAATTGGGGTGCTCCGCTGTGCCTGTATATTTGTCTGAAATCCCCATGCTTGGTGTTAGCACCAAAGGTGTTATGTACCCTGCAAGCACTAAGGGTGTCATGCACTGGCGAGAGCACTGTCTGCATGGTGTAAACACTCATGCTTGGTGTTAGCACCAAAGGTGTTATGCACCCGCAAGCACTAAGGGTGTCATGCTCTGGCAAGAGCACCGTCTGTATGGTGTAAACACTCATGCTTGGTGTTAGCACCAAAGGTGTTATGTACCTGTAAGCACTAAGGGTGTCATGCACTGGCGAGAGCACTGTCTGTATGGTGTAAAACACTGTTTCCCATTGTTTGTCATTACAGCATGGCGAGAAGTCTACCGGAGAGCCAGAGTGTAAACCTTATGAGGAGGAGTTTGGGAAACGCATTGTTGTAGAGGTGTCTGAACTGCTCTTCAGGTTATCATCAGCACTGAACACCATTAATGAACCAACGGAGTCAGTGGAGAGAGGTGCTAAACTGTTCAATGTAAGTATCTTAAAAATAAGGAAATGCTTTGTTGTAGAGGTGTCTGATCTGCTTTTGATACTATCATCAGCACTGAACTCCAGCAACCGATCGACAGAGTTGGGGAACAGAATCGCTAAATTTATCAATTTAAGTATCTTCAGAAGAACACATCAATGTGTTCTATATGTGCATCTAGTTCGGAAAACGCTTTGTTGTATAGGTGTCTGAACTACTCTTTAGGTTATCGTCAGCCCTCAACTCCAGCAATGAGTTAACATAGTCGACCCCAAATTTCTCAATGTAAGTATCTTAAAGCCAACACCCTTTTGTATTTTAGTTTTTAGTATTATAACAATACACCATTTACAAGATGAATAAAAGAAAAAACACTGTGGTCCATATTGTGCTGAAATTTAATTCTGATGTTGGTTTGGACTGGATGAGTAAATCCGCATCTACACCATGGTCAACAAAGCATAAAAGATATATGATAATCAAAGTTGCATATTGTGCAGGTCATTTCTCTTCAAAAATTGTAATTGCAAGTCCATGGATTATGATTATTATATTCTATGTAACAGAGTATCGGAATTGTAATCAGAATTCACATTGACTACAGCGTTTGTTTGCCTGAACATTACTTTCTTGTCAATTTCTGTTTTGGGTAAACTATTGTTTATACATGCTGGAGACCCACCGCGGCACTAATGTCCTTTGGCAAGACACTGATCTACATTTGCCGCACTCAACCCAGGTGATGTAAATGGGTACCTGGCAGGAATTAATTCTTTGAAATGCTAGAGCGCCGCAATGGCAGCTACATGTAGGCTAAAGCCAGGGGGATAATCTACAAGTTTGGAAGCGCTTAGTGATTCTAATAAGCGCTATATAAAATGAAGTATTATTATTATTATTATCTTAAACTTGACATGCATAATTATCTTTACGGCAAAACAGTTATGTTTTTTTAATTTATTGGTGAATATCATAAGTCTCAGTTGCATCTGATTGTTATTTAAATTTTAGCCTGAACCATTCTTCCTGACACTGGCCCTGTACGACGCCCGCAACCAGCGTAAAATATCGGAGGACTTCCACGTCGACATCAACCCACCGCAGATCCGGCACATGCTGGACCGCTTTAACGACACGGCAGACGGTCCAAAGTCACCTAGAACCATCCCCGACGTCAGCGATCTGGACAAGAATTGGATCAAGAGCCCAAAGAAGGTATAGTTGCTGTTAAACTCTTGTGTCCCTGAAAAGAAGGTCGCCGAGTCCTATCCATGATAAGGTCGTTTAAAGAAACATTGGAGAGGGCTCTCATGGGGAATTTGACACCTTTTGTTCGGGTGTTTACCCAATAACAGGTGTTGTCAATCACCAGAATAAGCCTGTAGTTTTATGATCAACAGGCTTTATGTAATGCTTTGCCTTTTCCCCATATAATGAAGTCATTATCTGACATTTGCATCAACCCGAAGTCTCTCCAAAAGACGAGGGGGTATATCTTGATTGGCCTACAGGTTTGCTGTGTCCAGAATTGTTCACCCATTAATGGGATTTCCACCAATTCTGGTGTCAGCGAATTATGACCTTCTGCACATGGAATCTGAGGACCCTCTCCCTTTAACAGAGAGGAGTTGGAGAACCATCAGATATTCTCTTGATGACCTGACTTCCTTGATGTTGCAGTTTGATTGTGCTATGATTATGATCAACGGAAAGCTTTTAAAGGCATGTACTGAATAGTGAGCTTGAAAAATTGTCTTAATGCCCTTCTGCACTAATTTGGCCAGGAGGGATTAGACCTCCCTGCATGGTCACTGACAGGTGGTTATCTCATCAAATCAGCTCTCAATTAACATAAGAAAAAGAGTTTCATGGGGGACCAACAGGCACCACTTAGGCATTGTTTTCTATAGAGAGGGAACAAGTAGCTACAAGTAGTACAGTGTGGCTTTAAACACTTACAGGTATGTGTGTTATTTACACCCCCCCCCCCCCCCCCCCGCCATGAAGGGTCCACGAACAATGACCTATCTTTAGAGCTTTTGATGATCCAAGGCCCCGCCCCGTCTTACGAAGAGCCACGATTGATCCAAATCAATCGCAAGTCCTCCAATTAATCGCAAGTTTGCAGTCTCCTATCTCTTATGTTAGCTCCGATTGATATCAATCGCAAATAAGAACTTTTTGTAAGACAGGGCCATTACTGATTATTCTTCTAAATTACAGGGTATCTTCACTGTAAGGCAGGCCCACTCTGAGATCTACCTTGTCGCCAGGATAGAGAAAGTCCTTCAGGGAAGCATCGCAAACTTTGCTGAGCCTTACAGCAAGCCAGGTGACACGGTCAAGACGTGTCAGAAGGTCATGAAGCAGGCCAAGGTCTTCTGCAGTAGGATGGGGCAGTACCGTATGCCCTTAGCCTGGGCAGCAAGGTAAGTGATGGTGGTGATGATGATGATTCACAGCATTTGTATGGCGCCATATTTCTTTTCTTTTTTTTAAATTTAAAGGCGCAAGCTCCTCCAATAAAGTTAGCATTTAAATGTCTGAGTGAAGCTTTGAAGTGGTCCAGGTTGTCAATTTCCCGAATAGATGAGGGAGGGAATTCCACAGGCGAGGAACAATAGAGGAAAAGATGAGCGAAGTCCAGGGCGAAGATGACCATCAACATCTTTCAACATCTTTCTACAGGATATCAGAATACTTTTACTTTCCTTCACTTTCCGGACTGACTGTTCCTGACTCTCCAGTTTTGTGCTTCTGTAGAAACACACCGTGGTTTGATGTTAATGCTTAGAGGATAAAGTACCCATCTCCAGAGGTGGATTTTTCCCATAACCCGTTGATCAAGCTTTAAAGATAAAGTTGAGTTCTGGTCATGCGAGCATGACCTAGCATATAAGTGTTGGTGTTTACAGCAAGGTTCTGGAATCATCAAAATGATAATACATTTGGTCCAGTCTTGGTAAAGTTACAAGCATTGTACACAGAAAGATGTATATGGGACTACATGAACATGTGGCATAAAAAATTGTCCTGATTTTTATGATGTTACATGCCATATTTCAATATTAAGGCATTTGAAGAGCCATGCTTTCAGGGAAAATGTTTTATTTGATGTTCTTTCGCACTTGCATAATACAATGGTAAAGATCACAAATTATTTTTCACCTCTTCCAAAAACTCAACCTTCTCTTGATTAAAAAAATCTTCTTTGTCCTGATAGGAAAGTGTTCAAGTCTGACTATGGTGATCTGGACATGAAGGGTGACTTCATGCCTATCTACCGGCAGGAGAGCTCCAAGCTGTCCAATGAAGATCTGCTCAAGTACCTCCATGATATCAGGAGGAATCCTGAGAAACTAGCCAAGCTGACAGAACTCCCAGGAACCATCAAGGTCTTCATGGAGCCACATGCAAGAATGCTTAGCAGTAAGTGGTAATGGTGGTGGTGGTTTTGGTGGTGGTGGAGGGGGGGGGGGGGGTTTGATGGTGTTGCTGTTGGTGGTGATGGTTGTGGTGGTGATGAGGAGGATGATGAGGAGGAGGGGGAAACCTGAGGAACTAGCCAAGCTGACAGAACTCCCAGGAACCATTAAGTTATTCACGGAACCGCTCACAAGAATTCTTAGCAGTAAGTGGTAATGGTGGTGGTAGTTGTTGTGGTGGTAGAGGGGAGGGGCGGGGGTGATCGTGTTGCTGTTGGTGGTTTTGGTGATGATGAGGAGGAGAAGGAATCCTGAGAAACTAGCCAAACTGTCAGAACTACCAGGAACCATTAATTTCTTCATGGTACCACTCACAAGAATGCTTAGCAGTAAGTGGTAATGGTGGTGGTGGTTGTGGTGGTGGTGGAGGGGTTGTTGCTGTTGGTGGTGATGGTGTTGCTGTTGGTGGTGATGGCTGTGGTGATGATGATAGGGAGGAGGATGATGATGAGGAGGATGATGAGGAGGAGGGGGAAACCTGAAGAACTAGCCAAACTGTCAGAACTACCAGGAACCATTATGTTTTTCATGTAACCACTCACAAGAATGCTTAGCAGTAAGTTAGTAATGGTGGTGGGGGTAGTGTTAGTGGTGATGATAACAATGGCACTACTTTGGTACTGATTTTGTTTAACAAGCCTTATCCTATAAATCCAATACAACACACATGCCTTTCTGGTCATTTCAGATTGCCTCACACCCTCACTAATACCTATCATGCCTTGGCCGTCCGACCTGGCTGACCAGCCGACCTTTGAAATAGAAGAATTCTTGCCCGAAGACGGCAAGGTTGCCTACCCGTTCAGTAACTACATCAACAACCTGTACATCTACCCCATACAGCTCAAGTATGATGCCCAGAAGACATTTGCAAAGGTAATATTTGTTTTTGCATTATATGTTAAGATCTTCAAAATACAAATATATGTCATAAGATACCTGTCATTATTGTATTCTGTTTTGTATATTTTATTGGAATTGAATAAAATGAACTTGAACTCGAACTTGAAGTGGAAGGTTCATGAAAAGCACATACCGGTAAATGGCTTGACAAAATTCATCCTCACAAAATATGCAAAATAAGACTTTATACATAATGAACACAAAATAAAGATTACACACAAAAAGGGAGGGTAAACAATAATAAAGAAAAGAAGGAGAAAACAATGCATGAACATTGACATTATGTATTATTGGAATTTATTAAAAAGAATTTTCTAATACAGTCTTTTAAATTGGTTGATTGCCTCACTATTCTTTATTGATATAGGAAGGTTATTCCATCAAACTGAGCCTTTATAGAAGATAGAAGACTGTGTTATCAAGATACAATTAAATGGGGGATGAATATTTCGGGCAGTCCTAGTATGATTATATACAGGTGTATAATTCATACAGGTGCTCACTTATTCTAGCCTTATTTTAGTTCACGGTTGAGGTTTAAACTGTGGAAATAGACCATGGTGTAAATACAACCTCCTTTGTGAATTCAGGTCATTACGAGGTGGCTTTGTTTTGAGCATAACCTTATGATACTATTAAATTCTGGGCCCTGTTCCATGAAATGCTAAATTTCTATGACAGATTTGATTTTCGCCAATCAAATGATTTGACTTCATTAGCTTATAACAGTTATAGTAACTGGCTAACCAAGAGTTTTGAAACAGGGCCCAAATTCTTCTCAGTTTCTTTTCAGTTTACCAGAGCTCGTTTGGAGCTCTCCTAAACAAAATATGCTCACCGTTCCTAGGTATCTTTTGGCAAAAACTGGTTAAGAGCATTATTACGTACCATTTCAATCTGAAAAGCATATACATGCTCATGTATCTTAAAGATCTCTACATTTTGAGCCATTCCTCTCACTTTCCAGGCCAGGAACATCGCCATGCACATAGAGTTCCGAGACTCTGACGATGAAGGGGCGCAACCCTTGCGGTGCTTCTACGGTAGACCTGGAGGAAGCCTCTTCACGTCGTCAGGCAGTGTGTCTGTACTGCACCACCAACAGGTGCCAGAGTTCTATGAAGAGGTCAGTCAGTACACTCTAACGTATACCTGGGGGTGTTTCACAAAGACTAAGATCGACTTTAAGGTGGACTTAACTATGGCAGGCCGTTCATGCCACTGGTTGCTCTCACCTTGGTCTCTCAATTACGATCTTTATTTTTCCTTCGATAATGAACTATCAAAAAAGGTAAATTCTGTAGATTATTGACCATGATTTGGACGTCCCTTGAGAAACCAATGTCAGGAATGATTAGAGGAACTAGTGGCATGAACAGCCTGCCATAGTTTGGCAACTTAATAGTAATAAAAATATTAAGTTCTTGTATAGTGCATACTAGTTATGAAATAACATCTCTATGCACTTCCAAAGAGCTTGGGAAATTATTACCCTAGCTTTAGCTCCGGCAGCCGTAATCGGCGCACAGTGCATTTCAAGGAATAATCCTACTAGGTACCCATTTACCTCACTTAGGTTGAAGTCGATCTTAGTCTTTGTGAAACACTTCCCTATACATACTACCTTGATGACGTCCATGTATGTATAAACTATGGCACGGCCTAGAGGTAGGATGCGAGGGTGTGTCCCATGAACTGATAATATGACATGAGGCAGCGCAGCAAGTTAAAAATAATACCAAAACGAATGCAATAATACCTTGTGTCCCACAAGAGAAGAGCTTTTCAATATTACGCTTATTTGTGTTAAGATTATTTCTTTGGTTATAACCATGATGTAAACATACCTTTTGCATTTAGCTCTCAAATCGATTATTCAGATTGGATTGTGTGGTTTTCTAACCTTTGTATATTTAAAAACTTAATTCCCTTAACTATTTTTAGAAATCGCATAAGCAAACCATTATTCATGTATATCGAAAAGATGTTGTATGGTCGACTTGGTAGTTTTTGCAAACCATGTGTTACACAAATTTTCCTTTCTTAAAGTCCTTCAAGAAATAGTTTAATTTATTTACCAAGATTCTAGGCCCCTGATTGGTCAAAAGTGCAAAACTATAGCCGCTAGGTGATATCAAGACTGCACTATGGTCCTCGATTTCATCTCGGGGACACAGTACAGTTTCAAGATCACATCAAAGCAGTTAATATTTGAATAATAATAATGATACTTTGTTATTTGTTCAATGTCAGCCGTAGAAAATTATAACAAGCAAGAAACTTTTTTCGACCGTTTCACAACAATTTTTTGTTTTTGTATGAACCCTCAGGTGAAGCTAGCCTTGCCAACACAGCTGAACAGCAAGCACCATCTACTGTTCCGTTTCTACCACGTCAGCTGCGAGACGGGCAAGGGTACCGTCAAGAAGAAGGAGACCGTTGATTCGTTCGGTAAGCACCCTCCTCTTGCCTCTTATTATTCTTTCCACATTCCCTTGCAAAAGAAATGTGAAGATCTGGGCCGCGTCTCACAAAGAGATGCCATTGATCCAAATCAATCGCAAGTCCTCTAATCAATTGCAAGTTTGCAATCTCCTATCTCTTTTTACATAGTTGTGATTAAGGTCAGCGGTTCGAGTCCCGCCGCGGCACTAATGCTCTTTGGCAAGACATTGATCTACATTTGCCCCACTCATCCCAGGTGATGTAAATTGGTACCTGGCAGGAATTAATTCCTTGAAATGCTAGTGCGCCGCAGTGGCTGCCTTACTAAAGCCAGGGTAATATTCGGGGCAGCGCCAGGAGCGTCACAACCTGACGGACATGTGCGCTATATAAGAAGCCACCATTATTATTATTAGTATATCAATCGTAATAAGTTGCGATTAATATCATCTCTTTGTAAGGCAGGGCCCTGGTAGCAAGAAAGATATGGTATAGAACTTGTTGGCCATGCTCCTTGCGTATCGAAGGATACAAGTGCCAGATATCTTTGTCCTGCCGCAATGATTGCAGACCAACATGGGTGTGAATAGCGGAAAGGAGCTCCAATTGGAGCTATCATATAGCTCTTGTCTATGCTAGACACATTCGTCCAGCAATTCTTCCATAGGACGTTTGACACAGGCTCTGTCTGTGGTAAATTTCTAACACTAACCAGATTCCCAAATGCAATCTTGTGTCCGAAATTTGTCAACTACACCTAACTCTAACCCCAGAGCAAGTAAAATATAACTCATTTGTAACCCAAGCCCTTTTGCCCCATAATTCCATTTTACAAAACTAACGCCCGGGGAAAGTATCGCTTGTACTAATATCTAATCCCCATTTTGCAGAGGTTTCAAAGTTCTCTACACACATTGCTGTTTGTGGATTTAATACACATTAAATGTCTCACAGTTTCGGTCAGTGGTGTGAATTTCTTTTGATGGATAATACACACTTTCTGTCTTGGTCTCTATGTGGTAGATTTAGGATTTGCCTTACTTGACTGTTCAGTAGCTGTCATCTCAGATAAAGTTCATGAGCTTTCATTTTCTTCCACAAAGACTTAATTTGATCTTTAACCATTAATGTGCTGTAGGTGGCTAATCTTTTCCAAATTTCTATGAAATTTTGTATTTTATCTCTTCCTAAAATTCAGTTCAGCTCACTCCATTCAACCATTTAAAATCATATATAGAAAGCATGTAATTCAAAATAAGAATAAGAAATACATTTGGATGCCCCTAACAGCCAAGGCTTGATAAAACAAAGCACCCAATCTCTAAATAAAATTCAATATTGATTCGTACATTTTGGTGGATAAGTCCTTGAAAATCTTCTTTATCATAATGAAAAGCTGTACAGTAGTTTTGATGTCTGCAGATAAAATCTAACTCTTTATGAGATGTGGACAAAATAGTCTCATTGACAATGTTATATTTCCATGTAAGGCTGTTCATATTTACAGCTAATATTTCTTTCTTGTCATAACAGGCTATCATAATCCATTCTTGTTTACAGTGATTGTGTAGTTAATTGCTTGGTAGTCTTATCTCAGGTGGAACTGTTTTATTCTGGAAAGTTGTGTCATGCTAATGTTCTGTGTTTATTAATTTTTTATCTACGAATGAAGCCCACTTTATAGAGCATTTTGATCTTCAGCCTGATGAGAATTGAGAAGCATTTATCCACTGTATTTTCTCCTCGTTCTATTGTTTTTTCATTTTTCTCTTCTTCTCATCCCCTCTCTCACTAATCATACTGCCTCCCCTACAATTAAAGTGGAACCTCTGGAAGGTATTACGCTATCTGAACATAAGCTAGATGTTTGGCAATCAATTTGGACACTATTCTTTATTCATGTTTGGTCTGGGTGTTCTTTTAGTTGAGCCCGTACTGCCAAAGGAAGAGGAGTTTTGGGAAGTGATTGCAATATCCTTTGGCAAACAAGAGTTGGCAAAAGATTGATTCAATATGGAGATTTTATAGACCCAGATAGGAGAAATCATTATAATTTCTCAGATTAATCAAATTTCAAAGGAACTACCTTGTTTTCTTTATTCCCACTTCTGGTACATGCAGTATATGATTGAAAACTATAAAATGAAACAAAGTCTGTTTTGTAGTGGTCAACTTTAAATAGTAATAAACTTCAGGAGAATAGAAAACAAATTAATCAGACTGCACAGTAATCATACTTTATATTAAAAAAGAAAGAAAATAACAATATATTTTGAAGCAGAAATATCAGGTTGTGAGATATATATCATGGATAATGTTATAACCGATTAAAACAAATTTTCATGGATAATTATTCTCTTCCCACAACTCCACTTTAGCTTGGCCGTACAGTGTATTTTGTGTCTTTTGTCAATTTATTAATGTTGTTAATTTATTAATTGTATTTGTTTGTGAAGGAAAGTCAGCACGTCCTTTTCCAGAATTACATATTTAATTCATGTTGGGGTGCAGTAGAAGAGGAGGCCTAAGTAGTGGGAGTTCAGGGGATGTACAATACATGTACTAGTCAAACAACATTTGAAAAAACAAATGTGATAAAACACTGATCTTGCTACCAGTTTAAATTTCAAAATGAAATATTGTCAATTCAGAGTTTTTCTCTTGTACAAATATTCAATTTATTTTGGACACATGCGGGGGAAAATATATTTTTTTTCTTCTTCTTCTTCATTGTGCTGAAAAATGTATAGATCTAGATTTGCATGAAAACTTGAAACCTGTCTGTGTAAATGTCATTCAAATACAGTACATTACCTTTCTCTCCTTGCCTCTTAATATATATTTATGATTTTATTATGTTTTCTATGTTCATTTAAATTGTGTAAATATATCTATTTCATAGTTTCATATTTGCTTTTTTTAATTCTTAATATGTCTCTTTATTATAGGATTTGTGCTACACCACCCCACCCCAAACACATTTTACTTATACATTATTGTTTGTTACGTTATAAATCTAATATCTTTAAATCCAGTAACATTGCATTTGATTAATTCTATTCAAAATTATTTTTAATTTACCCAATATTAATTGATGTCCTCACTTGTAATTTGGTTTGCTGTTCTAAAGCATGCCATTTTTCTGACTGTTTTCAATTCTGTTACAGTGAATATTGTTACCCCTCCCCTCCCCCCCCCCCCATCCCCCTCACCACATTTGATGTTCTATTTCAGTATCAACAGAAAGTAACATAAGAGAGAAGAACTTCATGAAATAATTTTGTTCTCTAAATCTAATTATATATATATATATATCTACTAACTTTTTGTAACTTTGTCTGGGCATTGATGGCTGTAACATTTTAAGCAAGGATCAGTTTGACTCCAATTCAGATGGAAATAAAAAGGTTAAACATGCATGGGAAGGAATTAGTGATCATAATGATTACGGTAGGCATTTAAATGCAAATTTAAATGAGGTTATATATTTAGCTCAACTGTTACAGGTGTATATGTTATCTTTTAACTTGATAAACAAAATGTAAAATTTCTGTTTTTAATAAATAATTGCTTGCTTGGCATTTTAAACATTGAATTCAATGAATGTGATCCAGCATGGGTGGCATACATTTACATGTATATAAGGAGGAAAGTTTACCTTTACACATGTTTTGAGGGCAATATGGTTTTACAGCTTTTTTACCAATTTCTTGTTTATTTTTCTCTTGCAGTTGGCTACTCATGGATCCCACTTCTAGATAAGGCACAGTAAGTACCAGGAATATAACACTGAGGAATATATCGATTGCAGGATGTTTATAATGCTGCTTGGAACTGTAAACTTGTCTTGTGTACAGGTCTATTGTATACATAGATGTACATGGTCTATCTATAGCAACTTTTGAGCTTTTGCTAATGAATTATTCATACTATTATGTTCATGAGAGGAAATGTCTTTTACTTGCGTTTTAAAGGTTAATTTGGTCGATATTGTTCAAATGTGTTAGTATAGAGATACAGTGTATGTGTAATACTCAAATCTATAAATTCATGAAATCAGTGCAAAAACAAATAATTATAAAACGTATTGCAACATATTTTGAGGAATTTGCAGGGGAGGGGTGGGGGGGGGGAGGGGCAGTGCACCCCCTTTATTGTTGGTAATGAAAAAAATGGAAATGCGTACAAATTGATGTCACCGTTTATGCCACATTATATTTTAACCTATTTTATTTCTGTCATCCCATAGAAAACTGAACAATGGAGAGATAACGGTTCCAGTGGCTGCATCCATGCCTAATGGCTACTTGTCTTCTAAGGGAGGTCAGGGAAAGGTGAGGATCGCGTCATAAAGGGATCCAGAGGGAAGTCATAGGGGTTTGAACCCCCGCCCTTTCCCTTATTAGTTAAATCTTTCATTCATTTATTTAATATTTCATTTATTCACTCATTCATTCTTTCATTTATTCTTGCATTCATTAACTACTCATTTATTCATTCCCTCGCTAATTCATTAATTAATTTATTCTCTCATTCCTACATTGATCCATTCCTACATGTACATTGATTCATTCTTTTATTCATTTATTTGTGCATTCATTTACTACTCGTAAATTCGTTCATTCATTTATCCACTCATTCCTTCATTCACATATCCATTTATTAATTTATTCATTTTTGTCTTATTTTACTTGATAATAGCAGTATTTTTTGTTTTTTTTGTTAATGCAAGTGGCATTACCTTTCATAATGGTAGTATTTCACTTTTTAAATAATATGGATGTTAAAAAGTCCGTCCAAAATGTTATGACAAGCCATTATCATCCCTTTTCTTTAATCCTCTCTTTACTTTAATCCTCTCCATCTCTTTTCCACCTCTTTCCTGTTATCTTTTGTTTTTCATCTCTTCACTTTGTCAAGTTCATTTTCTTTATGTCTGTCTCTCCTCTATCATTTTTTTTAATGGTACATACATATTTTACAAATCAAACATTTTCATCCCATAATTCTCAGATATATTTATCAAGCATGTATTGTTCACTTCATCTTTTCAGCACTGAAACAGTCCATTTTCATTATTGAAGCATCCAGGAGCCGTATTCTTTAATTGATGTTATCTTTTATGTCAGCATACTCAAAATGTGAAAAGAATTACACTTAGCTTTGGGGCTTGCGCGGATGTCTCTTTTTACGAAAACGTAGCCAGCTTTTGCGCAGACATCAACCAATGGCTAGTCCTGGGGGGGGGGGGGGGGGGGGGTTCACAAAACTTGTCATCAGTGACAAATGACAATTTTTGTTATAAGCTACTGAAATCCTTGCTTCTGATTGGTCATCAGCAGATTTGTTACTGATTTTTGTCATTTGTCATTGAAAAGAGGCTTCGTGAAACGGGTCCCAGATCTTGGTTGTTTTGACAATCAACATCATTTTACTAGCATAAATGATAACATCATTTTCAGAATACTACCCAGTCCTTCTCATTTCATAATCATTTTCTTTACAACCTTTCCTGCCCAATACATGATGCATGTAGTCTACCAAAGATCAGTTCTCTGCATCTGTTTTGGGCCCTGATCTAATATTCAACCTCATGGTAAGGTTTTTCTCACACGCCCTCCCTCAACCCCCTCCCTTCCGAAATCTTGCTTTTTTAAGTTTTGCATTTGATGCAAATTTGCAAGCTCTGCTAGAATCAGCTGGCTCCCAACTATATATCTACAGTAGTAGTGGACTGTGAACCCCTTTGCTTTGTGAGAAAGGAAAGAAAATTAAAGAGCATATTATTACCTTATGAGCGAATGAATATGATTTTTTAAGTTGTTGTTGGTTTTGGCATCTGACACATTTTGACTACATTTATAGCCAGCCACTTTTCTTCTGCGATGGAAGATGATTTTTTATTATTTTTCATTTTTGAGTAGCAATTGAAGTGAATGTGAATGATAATCTAGGTTAGAAATCAACTGTAAAGTACATGTAAGTACATGCACAATGTACGTGTGTGTGTTGTGTGTATGCAATTAGGATATGGATTTGAATAAACATGTACAATTTACCTACACTGTAGCTGCAGAAATCCCTAATTGCAATTTTAATAACTTGTAACCATGCCTCAATATACATGTACATGTATGCTTATAAATAATAGAAATATGATTTCATTTGAATTTTACTACAATAAGAATACACCTGTTTACGAAATGCTCATGGTTTTTAGAAATATAGGGTAGTGTCTGTTGCAGAGTTTTAAGAAAAAAATGTAGAATAATTAAGTTTATTCTGTATGGTGATGTATTTTTATAAAAACGCAGAAATTATCTAGCAGTTAGACACTTTGATTGACATAATAATGATATCTTGATTGTATTGTTTGTCTCAGAAAAATTCTGTGGAAAAAATCGCTCCTCCCTCCTGTAAAACCTTGTTCTCACAAAAAAATGCCGCGTAGCTAAATAAACCATGTTATGTTAGTGGAATTGAGAGGCAATTTAATGTTGGTTAAAGATGGTTTGTCCCTTTTACAGACCTAATAACCAGAAAATCCATTAATCTAGTTGTATATTGAAGAGGTTTGTTATTAGGAGCCTCCCACCAAAAAGAAAATGGAAACTTGCTTTCTGTGGAAAAAATCGCTCCTCCCTCCTGTAAAACCTTGTTCTCACAAAAAAATGCTGCGTAGCTAAATAAACCATGTTATGTTAGTGGAATTGAGAGGCAATTTAATGTTGGTTAAAGATGGTTTGTCCCCTTTTACAGACCTAATAACCAGAAAATCCATTAATCTAGTTGTATATTGAAGAGGTTTGTTATTAGGAGCCTCCCACCAAAAAGAAAATGGAACTGGCTTTCAACAAATGGATTTTGAATGTTTAACAACCATTATATCTGTTGATTTGAAATAACACCCTCTGCAGCAATATGACATAAACGCTAGATTTTCATTTACGACAAAGACGTTTCAGAACCTAATGTACGACTGTAAAATTTCACACATTTACATGATTCATGCAACACTCACCAGCTTTTATAGAAAAGGGTAGTACAATTTTGAAAATATTTCTTACTTCCTTTTTGTCTCATCTTTACTTTTCAGACTCCAGAAGTGAAGTGGGTCGATGGAGGGAAACCTTTGCTCAAAGTGGATCTCAAACCAGTCACAACCATCTACTCAACAGTAAGCTTTATTTTAAAGTTTTCTGAATTTCTGGACAGTTTTTTCATAGATCATATTGTACCCATTCAAAAATTATGGGGAGAAAAAACTGTTCATATGTACATGTAAGCCAGTGAGCATGTTTTTTTAGACACCTCTTAGGTACAATAGTACTGTGTTGTCTAATGAAAGTTTGTTTTGCATTTTTCTAGCAATGCTCTCTTATATATCTTGAATGATGCCTTGTTTGATAGAGAGAGAGAGGAGGAGGAGAGAGAGAGAGAGAGAGAGATGAGAAAGAGAGAGGGGGAAGGGGAGGAAGATAGTTTTGAGAAAACACATAAGTGAGGGGGAGCAGTATGCTTTTAGGATAGGCTAAATTGGAGATCAGGACAAAATAGTAAAGCATAGAGTGTACATCTTATATGACCCTGATTATGTAAAAATGCAATTATTCTCTGTGTTTAATTCGTTGCAGCTCAGGACCCACTTCTTCATGTACACCTTTGTGTCCAGCAGGGACAAATTCTCATTTCTTCTTTTACCTGTATACAATTTTGTTTTATTCTTCTGTTTTAGGACCCACACCTACATAATTTCTTCCAGCAGTGCGAGGGGTGGGATGGATCGCAGAAAAGCTGTCTAGAAATCATAACCTGCGTTAAGGTAAGTCGAGACGACTAGACAAGTTGTGAATTCTTCACTGATGATGATTGTTGTTGTGCTATTGATTGTGGTGAAAAAGACGAATTGTTATGGTGGTGGCATTTTTGGTAATAGTGGTAGGATTATGTAGTGCGCCATGAAGATGAAGATGGTGTTCATAATGATAAAGGTGTTGATGATGGTAAAGATGATGGTAGCAGTGGTGTTGGAGATTGTGATAATGGTATAATGATTATTATTGTGATTTTGAGGATGGGGACGATGATGATGATGATGATATATGTATTGATGATGATGATGATGATGATGACAACGATGATGATGATGAGTATCACTGTCAAAAATTGTAGTGACGATGATGATGAAGGCAATGATGATAAATGATTTGTTGGTTGTGATGATGACACATGACTCTTTTGATGAGCAACAGTGATGATGATAATAAGGATTTGTTATGTTTTCATTTGCTGACAGGCTATGCATGCTGTTGAGCCAAAGACATTCATCAACTTCCTTCCAGTAATCATGAACAAACTCTTCGGTCTCCTACCAGTCAGCTTAGTCGATGAAGTCCAGCTTAACATTGTCAGGTAATTTCCAATTCCTTCTCTCATTGGTGACCATAATAATCAAAAACATTAAATCAGTTCATAACAGTTCAGAAATTTCTTTTGAATATATCGCTTTTTCCTTTTCAAAATGGCACCAGTTATTCTTATTTTCAACACCTTCATTTCATATACGATTAGATCATTGTTATACAGGCATTCTATGATGTGTTACTCGTAGCATGCTGGATCTAAGATAATTTAGAAAGAAGGTCTCTAAAAGGAGACATTAAGCTGCCAAAGGCTAAAGCATATTACATTTGTTTTAAATTTATCTCATGAAAAGTCAATTTTTTCAATTTCTGAATAATCATCTTATAATTGTTTTATTTCAGAGGTCAAATTGGATCATCTTAAGTGTGACCTTGTGTAAAAACGATCTTAGCCGACTATTTAACATAACTTTCTAGTATATTTACACTTTGTGTGAGGAATATTCAATTAACGCAATACCTACAGGAACCTGGTGGTCCCTGTATAAGCCCATGGGAAACAGAGAATTTGGTAGTCATCGGGTTAACACGTCATCTGTTATATTCTATTTCTAGGCTGATCATCTTCATGGTAGCCCAAATCCAATCTGTGAATAGAGAGGACGTTCTGCGCTCCTACGTCAAGGTAAGATCTCTATCGAAGAGGTGTTGTGGTCTAGTGGTTAAGTCTCCGGGCTGTCAACCGCAAGGTACAGGGTTTGAATCCCACCGCGGCACCAACGTCTTTTGGCAAGACATTAATATACCTTTGCCGTACTCAACCCAGGTGTAGTTAGTGGGTACCTGGTTAGATTTATTCCTTGAATGCACTGAGCGCTACGGTTGCTGGCGGAGCTGGATTATAATATCCAAGGTCCTTGGGAAGCACATATAGATGTTTTATCATAATGTGACATGCGCTAAAATATGAATACTTTATAAGACAAGACCTGGAAATTCCTGTGCAGTAAAAAATTGGGATGCCCAAATTGAAAAAAATGTGGAAGGTCATGTGTATCTACACTGATGGTGAAGGAAACTCTGGAATAGTTTCCAGTCGTAATTTCATTTGATAGGTTTTACTCTTACGTGAAGATGAGTTTGCAGTCAAACTATATCCAGTCTTATGTTTCCTTTGCAGAAAATCTTTTAAAGCTAAAATCTGATTGCTAAAATGGAAGAGTTGTTTAAGTTAATACTTTTACAAATTGTGATGTGTGAAGAAAGCATTGAATGATGGTTACCAGATAGTTGTATTTGAATCTTACAAACATGTCTTTTATTTTTAAAACTTGTACCCAGCAAATACAATGATTTTTTTAAAATAACTGTTAGTATCTGAATAACATGTATTCAAGAAACTAGAAGGTGTAACAATCTGAACTTGATTGTTCCTGATCTTCTATCTGACTTTTCTCTTTAAAATAATGACATTTTCATCAGCATGTGAATTACATGTATTCTAGCAACAAGTCATGTACAGGTCTAAAAACTTACATGTTCTAAATTTACAGTGGTAATGTTTTTATTATTATTTCATGTATCGTGATAACTTTTTGTCTTCTGTCCAGTACGTGTATGAGACGGTGAGAGAGAACGAGATGAGTCGAACCGTCCATGAGGAGCTGGTCAAGAACCTGGCTGCATCCCTACGACCAAGCATGGACCACATGGTCATTAAGAACCTTATGAAGGTGGGTGAAGGCTGTCATTGCATTTTTCATTTAATTTGATGATCTTTGTAGAATTGCTATTTGTACTGTACTTCAATATATGTCTTTCAGTGTAGAAAGAAGCTGATTTCTAAATGATGGTGATGATTATGATGTGAAACATTGTGGTGTTGTTTTGTCGTATGATGATGATGATGACTGTGGTGATGATAGTATTGCTGTAGTTGTTAGTGATAGTTGATATTAATGATAACTAGGTGCAGTCGATTAAGAAGACGATGATGACGATGACGATGATGATGATGATGATGATGATGATGATGATTTTGGCGATAATGAAAATGATAAAAAGGAAGATGATGACAATTTTGATAATAATTGTCGTATTGTTGATGATGATGATCGGTGATGAGGGTGATGATGGTGATGATGATGATTATTATTATCATAGTATGATGATGACGATCATGATGGGGATTGTAATGATGCTGAAGACTATTGTCATGTTCACAATTCTGAACACTATATGAGAATAAGTAAGCAAGTCCAGGGAAGCTCCTTCATCTGTATTTCTTTCTGTATTCCTTGCAGCATCTTTGGTTCTTCTTTGCGATTCTTATTAAGAGCATGGCTCAGCACCTCATCCTGTCAAACAGACTTCAAGCTCCCAGGCATCAACGATTCTCTACCAACTTTGAGACTGGTATCAGGAACTTGGTCCAGGTAACATGATTCATTTCGTTTTCATTTGATTGCGTGCTAGTGATTTCCTTCTCGTATAGAGGTGTCCTAGTTGAGTGGTTACAGCACTTGACTTAAAATTCAAAGGTCTTGGGTTTGATCCCCAAAACGACACTAATATCATTTGGCGTACTTTACAAGTGTACACATGATTTCCTGTCAAGTAAAACAAGCAAAACCAATCACACGTCCAATTGACAGTCTGATAATGGCTGGCTTTTAGATCACTTCAATTCAATTGCAACTCTTTATTTGCCAGCAGAGAAGTGAATATTGCATTTAAAGTATCATAATGGTATATTTCTCTGATTCATTCTTTCGTTTTTAGGCTCTGTTGCCTCACATCCGTCAGAAGCACAAGGAGTTTCCACAAGAAGCGAAGGATGCAAACTACAATCTAGCCTTCTTTATCAAGGTAGGATCAGTCAGACTCCAAACTTTTCCATTGTTGTTTAGTGGCCTTAGAATTCCTTGTGGCGTGAAAATAAAGTTGAGAACTGGGAAGTGTTTCAAAAATATCCTAAGTCGAACTTAACCTTAAGTTGGACTTAAACATTATGGAGAGCCATTTGTAGCCTTAAAATAAAAAATATGTAAAAGCAAAAATTCAAGTATTTTAGACTTTTTATAAATTCCACATCAAGAACATGAAATCTCCTTGATAATAGAAAATATGAATGATTTGAATCAACATTTTATGCCTTTTTAAAATAAGTTTTACAAAATATTTTCATAGACACTAATGGCTTCCCATAATTTTTAAGTCCAACTTAGAGATAAGTTCAACTTAGGATCTTTAATGTTGTTATTATTATTATTATTATTATCTTTAATAAGTAGTTCTTTTAATTTTCTTATCTGTCTGTAAATATTACTATTTTAACTTATTAATTTTATACATGTCTGTAAGGGACCCCACTGGAAATAAGCTCTCGAGCTTTCGTGGGTTATCCTGTTCAAGGTGACTTATTTTTGATCTGTTATTATTGTATATTGTTGTATGTTGGAAGCTTGTCGAATAAAAATCAATCAATCAATCTTTGTGAAACACCCCCTGGTCATGCAGCTACCTTATAAAAACAACTGTTTGGAAGCAACTTGGAAGTTTGATTTTGTAGCATATAATTGATGCAAACTCTACCTTTGGAAGGATCTGTTTCCTCTTCTTCCTGGCTCTCTCTCTCTCTCTCTCTCCCTCTTCCCCCGTACTCTCATCCTCCCTCCCTTTTCTAACAGGTTAATTTTTTATCTCTTACTGTCTCTGTCTTTGTCTCTCACTGTATGTCTGTCTGTATGTGTGTGTGTATGCGTGTGTGTGTGTGTCTCTCTGTCTTGCTATCTGTCACTCTCTATCTCTATATCTTACTGTATGTGTGTGTCTTCCTCTGTCTCTCTCTTTGTTTCTCTCTCTCTCTCTCTTCTACAATGTACCTGAATCGTATACTGTTTCTCTTTGTCTTGTTCTGCCTGCCTGCCTAGTTGTTTCTCAGTCTCTTTCCTCTCTGTATACCCTCCTCATACATAATATCAAAGGTTCAGTGACACAAAGATTTTGCTGAGATGAGTATTTGATATCAAAATGTTCAGAAAAATGTGGGCTTTCGAGGGATCACAAAGACTTAACTCCACCCAACATCCCATTGAAGTCAATGGCTAGTGAAACATAGACTTAACTCCTTATGGCTCAGTGCTCAGTGACACATAAACCACTTTTGGCCATAATGGAGTCACGTCTTTGTGTCACTGAGCCCTCAATATCTAATTTTGTTTTATCACACTCTCTCTCTTTATTTGCGTGTATCAGAACTGCTTCACCTACATGGACAGAGGTTTTGTGTTCAGATTGATCAACAACTATCTGCAGTTCTTTGATCCAGAGGACCCAAAGGTATGTACCAACTCAAACATTATTCTTATTCTTACTCTTAAAGTGACTCAGTAACATTACCTCAGATTTTGAAACAAAATCCTGGATTTAGCTCATGCTGCAATCATAATTATAAACCTTAAGGTCAGTCATGAACCCCATGACTTTTACAAGCCAATCGCCTGTCTGATTATCATGCTGCATTTCTGTGAATTATCATATGGATCCAAATACAGTGATTTCTCCAGACGATTATTGGACACTGAAAAAAAATCTTAACAAAAGGGTTTAATGAAACAAAGAAAAAAGATTAAACATAGGGATAAAAAGAAGATGTTTTTATAAGTCTTTTAAGGATGAAAGAAAGGAGAAATAAAAACACTTAAGAATTGACTATTGTTTGTTCCAGCCTCTGTTTGAGATGAAGTTTGAGTTACTTAGAGTTGTCTGCAGCCATGAGCATTACATCGCCCTCAACCTGCCGCTAACCAAGAAAGGTCAACAAGCAAAACAGTTCAAAGGTGAGTGATTTTGACCTCTTGTATCCTCCCCTCTCCTCCTTCTCCTACTCCTCTCTTCTCCTACTCTTCATACTCCTCCTCCTCTTCATACTCCTCCTCCTTCTCCTACTCTTATCCTACTCTCATACTCCTCCTCTCTTCTCCTACTCTTCAACTCCTCCTTCTCCTCCATCTCTTTCTTCTCCTTCTTCTCCTTCTCCTCCTTCTTCTCCTTCTCCTCCTCCTCCTCCTCCTACTCCTCTCTCCTCCTTCTCTTCCATCTCCTCCTTCTTCTCCTTATCCTACTCCTCTCTCTCTCTCCTCTCTTCTCCTCCTCCTCCTTCTCCTCCATCTCATTCTCCTTCTTCTCCTTATCCTACTCCTCTCTCTCCTCCTCTCTTCTCATCCTTCTCCTTCTCCTTCTCCCCCTGATTTTCTTCTTTGTATTCTTCTCACTCTCCCTCCCCTCTTTCTTTATATCTTCTTCTTCCTTTGCTTTTTGTTCTCTCTCTTTCCATTTTCCTTTATTAACATTTGTTTGTTTTGCCACCCCCCTTTTCATCTTTTTTTTCTATATTTTCTTTATCTCCTTTTTATTTGCCAATCATTTGAAGGAAATGAATGACGCCTTCCCTATTTCCTTCTCCGCTTTGGAATTTAAGCCACAGGGATAATAAGGAAAATGCCATTTTACTTGTTCTAGTAAAAATTTTAAAAAAGAAGATTAAACCTAATAATCCCATGGACTTACTGTACTTTTCATTAATTTTCCCATGATCTTTTCTGATTACTCCCATCAAACAACTGATGCTATTTTGTCATATATATATATTTAAACACATACACTTGTAATTTATGTTATTATTTCTAATTAATTTCAAATACAATAGCATGTTTAACTTATAATCTTTCTCCATGTAAAGTTCTAACTTATGATACAATGTATATTGAGACAAGATTATGCAAGGAAAAGATTTTTTTTAAAGAGAATATGAAAAAAATAGCCAGTATCAAATCTAAAATCTTTACATTTTGTAGGAAATTGGTAAATTGTGAAGTATAAGTTTACACCAATGAAAGTAACTTAGTTCTCATTTAATTTGAATTAAAACAAGCAGGCGCCAGACGATAAAATACTTTTAAAAAATCAAGTAAAATGTTCATAGAGTTCACAGTATTGCTAATAGTTCAATCCATTTTTGACAAACCTATGAATAAGCAATTCCTGAACAATTTCTGAACAATTCCTGAACAATTTCTGAACAATTCCTGAACAAATTTTTACAAAAACTTGTACATCCTTTCTCTTACACAACTATGTGTCTTTCGATTCTTCAAATGTACTTCCATATGTACTAGTACATGTTAATGTCTTGACATTATAGTCACACTTCATACATGAATGTACACACTTTCTTTAATATTAATCTTAACATTATTTGTCTTTAACACACTCACACGTCTTGACATACATGTAATTACAGTAACATTCACTTCCAAGTCAATGTATAACTAATCGATACATTGCACTTCTCTTTGTGTGTTTGTTCGTTCTATCTATCCACACCTCCTCTCCACCTGATAACCCTCCATCCGACCTTCTATCTATCACTCATCTAACCAACCAATCAACAGTGGCTGGCTCGGCTGTACAGAGTGGTATGTAGAATGAATGTGCTCTCTTCCTTTTTTCGTTTCTTACCGTTTGAATCCCTCACCTTAAATCTTCCTCAAATTCCCCTTTTCTCATTGTTAAATCGTCTGTTGAGAGCCAGAAGGGTATTAAATCATTGTTAAGCATATGAGTTAATGCCCTATGGCTCTTAACAGGCCAATGTGTTTGTCAATAAGCGTAAATGTGTCACTATGAACATGACAGACAAAGAAAGTGGACAAAATATACAGTTCCTCAGGTAGATAAAGGAACACCCCTTCACTGCTATTTTGTAAAAAGGTGAATATGCATGTGACACCTGTTCTACACATTTTTGCATAATAGCAGTGAAGGGATGTTCCTTTGTCTACCTGAGGAAATGTATATTTTGTCAGCTTTCTTTGTCAGTCATGTTCATAGTGTGTGTTGGTCAATAAGCGTAAATGTGTGTTGTGTAAATGCTGTGTGTTCTGTCGATTTCTTAATTTGTTTTCTTTCTTTCATTCAGATTTGTTAGCTTCTTTGTGCATATATATGCTAATGTGTTCTGCGTATAGGCTTCGAAATATGATTTGTGCCAAGACTCTTAAGAGGTATACGGTTTGGGAATATACTCATGTATCATTCGGTGCAATAGCGATAAAGAGAAATTGATGTTTACTGAATTTATTATGATTGTTTATTAGACAGAAAGGCTCATTATTCATTGAAAAGATACCGAAATGTATGATTGTAATGTTTGGTTATTTTTTTTTGCAATGGGTTTGTGGAAAATATACATCCGTTGAAATTGAATGTTCTGCAATCAAATGGCCTCATTGTGTACTTATTATTTATTCAATCAATGTTGATATTGAGCCTAAAAGTAGCTCAAAAAGTGTGGTTCATTAACATGCAGCAATACGGTATGTGGTATTCATGGAAAAACTATTTACTTTATAGAACAAAACCAAAACGAAACCTATCCCAAAACATCAAAATAGAAATAAATGAGCTACATTGTCCACCTTGTACCTGTCTGTGTATCATCCATTCTCATGAGTATTGTCCGATTTGTTTTCTTAAATTTCTTTTCTACGTGTGTATTTCTTACTATTATCCATCTACATGTATGGTATCTTCAATCTTCACTTTTACAATCCCACAACATTGCATCCCTCATATATTTGACAATTTCATCTCTTCGTAATATTTTCCCAATCATAACTTTGATCAAGAAATCATGTGGTGAATGCATTGATGCTATATTTGGAATGCCATGGTGCATTAGCAGTCATTTTTTTCTTGTCTTTCTCTTTGTACGTTTGAGTTTTCCTTTAGAGCATTTTACTTCTTTCTCTGATGTTATTCAATCTTTGATGTCATAGAGTGCCTGCTTGATACTTTGATAAAAACCCAAATGACTTCCAAATTAACATCTTATATTTTTTTTATAGAAATTATAGTATTCAACTGAGCAAAGTTTTCAATTTAATATCTAGGGTTATAAGTGGTTGAGAAATCTAGAAATGATTGCATACTAGAACACTCATTTTAAAACTTATTATCAGATTCTCCACTTAAAATTACATTTTAAATTACATTTTAAGAGTAGTCAATTAATTTTATGCACAACAGTGTGTATTTAAGAGGATGTACATGGTGTTAAAATTGTAAGATAATTTGCAAGATATGCTCAGCACTCTTTTTTAGCATTTTTGCTACATGCCTAATGATTAATAATTGGTTATCATCTACTAAGACATAGTTAATATTTTTGTTTTTCTTGGTGTATATACTCTGTGCAATAACCATTGAATCACCTACCGGTAACTTACCATTGACCACATCATTCTAAAAGTCCTTTCCCTGAATATTACTTTCATATGGTAACAAGAGAAACTAATTAGGCCTACCGGTACATTTATTTCAAACTAGAAAACGTGAGTCAGTTTATCACTTCCATGCGGGCTCTTGTTCTTCACAGCTCCCCTAAGGAATAAATTTGCCTCAAAATCACTGAAGCTCTACATTCTGAAATTACATTTATCCAATCTGATGTTCTTTATTTGATTTTATTGTTTCATGCATGAATTTTTTTGTCTTGTTTCTTTTCTTCCCCCGCCCATCCTTTTTGCTATCTTTCATTCTCTCCATCCCTCCCTCCTCACTCGCAGTGGGAGGAAGAGCGAAAGCCAATCAGAAACCAGCTCAGAAACCCAAAGGTAATCACAATGTTTGAATGAAAAACTGACAATGCTACGCTAGCACTTGGCTGGTTAATACAGAGGGGGGGGGGGGGGAAACAGTTTTGCAAGGCCTATCTCCAAAATAACACAAGCTTAACGAAGAAAAAAAAGGAGAGTTGCATGGCAGCTTACATGACAGACACAATCACAATCACATAAATATAAAGGTACATGTACATTAAATGTACGCAGCACTAGATTTGTAATTCTTCTGTTGAGATTTCGGAAGGGTGTTCACCATTTGTTCAATGAGCGAACACCATTATGTTGCTTAGCAGACATATTACTTTTATTTCTTGAGGAAGCCTTTTTGCATAATCTATTAAAAAAAATGAAAAGAAAACATTCTGGTTGATGCAAGTACAGGGGAGGGGATCGGCAAGAGCCATATAAAACAATTCCAAAATGCTATTAATTCACGAGCGATCACTGTTCTCTGCTCTCAAGCACTTTTTCACAATAATACACACCCACACACACGACCACACATTCACATAAACACACACACATTTTAAGTGGTTGCATGCTGAGGTAGGTTGAACTACAAGGGACTGAGCTGAAAAGGGTTAATACTGTTTTATTTGTAATCGAGTGCAGTGACACCCCCTCCCTGCACCCCCTTCCTCTTCCCCTTCACTCGCCCCTGCATGCAATGGAGACCCTGCAACTCCACCCTATTCCCAGGCTTTAACATTGCTTTACCCTTGT
Source organism: Strongylocentrotus droebachiensis (assembly GCA_035222895.1). Lineage (NCBI taxonomy): Eukaryota > Metazoa > Echinodermata > Echinoidea > Camarodonta > Strongylocentrotidae > Strongylocentrotus > Strongylocentrotus droebachiensis. The sequence continues at coordinate 108,275 of JAVYIG010000404.1, read as the reverse complement.
GTTCTTGCAGTGCTGCTTTCTGTTTTTGTCTTCCTGGTCGAGTGTATATATTCTTGTTCTTCAAAAAAAAACTGGTATCAAATTCATAACTTTCAATATATTTAAAATTGATTGAATCGTTTTGGCTAGAACTCTAAAAATATAAAAGAAAATATGTAACTCTGCAAAACTATGCATTCTGGACCATTATTTCCTGTCTCAAATTCCTACTGACATAATTATATCAATGGTTTTTCTGCATTTCCCAAAGAAGATTTTCCTTTCTTGACACAAAAGTGATATTCTAGAAAACAAATTCATTATTACATTTACACCTGTAAATGCCATATTTCATATGCAAATTATTGCACATTGAGATTAAGTATTATCATCACTTGAAGAAAATCCCCAGTTATCTCTTTGCAAAGATCTGTCTTTTTACGACCTCTATTCCTCATCTTTGTGCTATGCTTGTTTGAATTCAGTCATTTTGTTATGTAAGTTGAACTTTTCTTAAATTTTGAAAATGGATTGCATCAGTTGCTCATATGGCTACTAGTATTCAAAGGGTGATGCCTACCAGGTATGCTTGAAAGGTGAAAATATTCTTTATTTGAAAAAATATCATGGTCATCAAGAGAGCCAAAAAATGCAGCATTTTAAGAAGTATAGTGGAATGTTACAGACTTCAAGTATTTCTAAAAATCGTCTACTAATCTAAAAAATGCTTTAACAAAAATTCAAATATCTTATTTACATAAAATAATATGCTGGCTGCAGAAAAAATGGATTATATTGCAGAGTCATTGGAATGCTTATAAGTCTGACCAATATATATATACTGTTCAGGGGAAGAAGGTCGTAAGATCATGAGGCACAGACATGTGTACAGGCTACATGGAGTCACTGCTTTGGGGTTCTGAGCTTATGATATATTATATAATCCTACAAGTTTACTAGCAACGGGGGTTGATGGGTGCAGTAGCGAGTCATATTGATCCCAAATCCTAATCTTTGCTTAAGAAAGCTTGTGTCACTCCAAAGTGAATTTTTGTGTACAACAGTGTATTAATATCCACACAGAGGATGTACAGGTAGCATTATATCGTCTTTGCTGAGATTCAGAAGGGCGCTCATCTACATCATTTTAGAGAGTTGATACCCTTTTTTGCTCCTAACAGATGAAATAAATGCTCAAAGGAAAATCTCTTATCTTTAAGCACAATCCTTCCTTTATTTCAAATGTTTAATTAAAAGCATTGATTCTTGTCAGAAAAACTACTATCACAGATTTAAGCATTTTTTGGTCGCCATTCATCTACATGTACAGTAGATACTTATGCTAACATTAATTAAAAAAATTGAAAATCAAAAATCAAAAAATTATTACTTCAAAATCTAATTTAAATTTTTGATGATGTCATTTTCCAGTGTGATTTACTAGAATATGTCATGAAGTTACATGTACATTTTCTGTGTGGATATGTCCATGTGTTCAATTTTTGTCTCTTATACATGTGCAAAGAAAACAAAGTGTAAATGTGCAAATTTTATTTTTGCTCCTGTTTTGTCAAACATGCTCAAGCTGATTTGCTCACGAATAATAATCAAAAGTAGTTTCAGGAAAGAATTGCTGAACTACTTGCCATTTTGTTTGCTCACAATGCTCCCTTGAATAAATTGGTTTTACCGACTGATTGGTTTCAAGCAGTAGATGGAAGAAATGGAAGAAATATACATATTATAGATTATTTTTTCCAAGAACCTTCACAATTTCAATAATTTAGTGATATAACTTCCATTTTGTACTTTAAACAGCGAGCATTTGAAGTAAAATTCAACTTCTCAATTTTAAGAGAAAAAAGTCTCACCATCAAATACTTGCAATCTCGAAATGTATTATGATTGTAGCTCATTTTGTAGGGCATATTTGAATTTTGAAAAAAAAAAATAGTTTTCAAGCAATGCAAACAATTCTCAATTTGAAGAGACAAGATACATGAAAATTCTGTTGATTATGTGTTTATTCAAATCAGCTTGAATGTGTAAATCCTGCCAAAAGCTTTAAAAAAAAATATCATCACATTTTTGCGCTTTTTATGTTTATCTGTGCCTGTGTTTTTACAGTTGAATATAGTGACTATTGTGTGAGATTATGCACTGTCTGTTGAGAGCCGGAAGGGCATTAATGCAGTCTAAAGTACATTGTATGTTAAAGATAAACTCCAGTTCTGGTAATGCGATTGCATTGTGAAAGAAAAGGTGTGGAATGGATCAGAAACAGTTGATCATGTAGCATGTAAGTATTGGTGTGCACTGCAAGGTTCTGGAGTCATCAAAATCATAATAAATTTGGCCAAGTCTTGGTAAAGTAACAAGCACTGTACACAGAAAGCTATATATGGGACAACAGACATGGAGTCAGGGCTAGTACTACCTTGATTTCCTTGTCTTTCTATGCTCATTACTCAGCCAGTATACATTTTCTTCCAAAATTGTTTGGCATATGTCATTTATTTGTAATCTTGAACATTCAGTGTAAGTTTCGTTTGATTCTGTGAGAATTAATTTTCTTTTTTTTTTACCAGAACTGGAGTTTATCTTTAAGGCCCTTCTGGTTCTTGTGTTGTGTGATTTTTTTTTCTTTCATGATTTTGTTTGTAATGAATTTATATTGGCCTAATCAATCTTTGCACAGTATTCAATGTCCTGAAACAGATGAAAAATGGTAGGTGAAGAGATTTGAGCACTAAAAAGTTGTTTGTTTCACAGAACTTAAATCATTATACTAAATGTTAACCATTCACTAAAAGAGCAAGTATATCATTTAATAAATCTATATCATTAACTTTAAAGCAAGTAGAAATAGATGGAAATGTGTATGCCATGTTATTGCACTTTTGATAAATATTGCAAGTTACAGAGAATGAAAATCAATTAACATTGAAAATTTCCTTCCCGGTTTGTCTTAGATTGAGATATGATGATGATGATACAGTAATATTGAAATGTTTGCTAAGACAATACAGATTCAAAATATTTAGGAAGTTCAATAGACTTAAAAATATTGGCTCTACAATGTATCTGTAACTACTTTTAAGTTAGAAATAAGAATATTAAGTCAATTTATGAAGCACATTATTAGTAAGATCTTCCCCTGTATATGTTAGTCATTGTTTTTTATTATGTAACATGTATAGGTATTGTCTTCTTTTATTTTCACCCATAATATTGTAATACCGCATAGGTTAGTTTGCTATACCGATATACATGTATAAGAAACCTATAGCTACATGTATAGACTGTTATATTCATTTCATCTAGAAAGTATATTACCATGCTTGCTAAAGACTGTATATTACCCCTTCTTGCTACCTTTTGCACTGTTTCAGCGTATGGAGGCAACTTCAGGAAGTATGGTATGCTCACCAGTCTCTTGGCCTCTAATGGGGTCTTTCCAATATTCCTTTGCCCTCTTCCACTATAATACCCTCTCTATGTTAATCTTTTTGTGCAAGTATATATATATCTGTATATTCTTGTCAATTTTGTGAATATCTTTGTAGCGCAGTGCAGTAGTGGTACATTATGCAGACAGAGTGTATAACCATGTAAACAATCAAATTAACATTGTTGGATTGTATATATGCATATAGAAATTAGAATAATAAAAATAAGGAGTAAGAACGATCATTAAGAAATATGGCAATGCTGCAAGTTTTCTGTCACATGAACATACACACAAAAATGAAAATGAAAATTGATTTCATGAATGAAACAGTAATTCTTCACTTATACATTATGGAAAATTATAATTCTTTAAAGTTATATGCATGAAACAAAATTGGTTGAGAAATGGTCATTCGAGTATTTTTTTATTTTGTTTTGCTGGGTAATGGGTAAGATGCATGGGTGATCAAGAAAAAGTGGTTTGTAGTGGGAAATTTGTACGCATACAGTGATACAGTATGAAGATTATTTTTTAAATGTCACTTTTTACCAAGGATTTGCACATGAATATACATGTAGTATTATGATGTACAATTACATATACTGATTGATTATCAATCATAACGAACCAATATACTTTGTATATCAAACCACATTGATGCAATATGTATTGTGTGATTTTTTAGATTAGATTACACGTAGACACACATTTAGTATTTCATATGATATTATATTTGTGTCATTAATTATATATTTATAGATATAGATATTTATTACAATCAATAATCATTTAAGATAAAAAACTAATTTATGACCAATTTCTCTGTCGGAGCCAGAAAAAAAATCTCTTCATTTAAGGATCAGAGATTACAATTCTTCAATGATTTATTACTCCTTTTCATTACTTGTGCAAACACCCAGCCCTCCCCCACCCCAGTTAACCCTGATTTGATTATTTACCCAGCATAAATAATAAGTTGTCTCCCTTTGCATTTATTCAGCATTTATATATATTGCGTAAATAATTTATTAGCTGTGTTTTTAAATAGATGGTATTCAAGTACTTGCAGTGTTGCATTTTGGAAAATACCACCCCCACCCACCCCTCCCCCTCCCCCTCATCTAAGTTATAACTCCTTGTGCACTTGAAAGTTAATATATCAATGTTCGGGATATAGTTTTACATAATAATATTTCTGGGTTTGACCTACAAAAATAAGAACAAAACTCAAAAGTAAATGTCAAGATAACCAAATATCTAGCTAACTTAGTAGTTTGTTACAATTTTGATTGAGTGGCAAGTATGTACATGTAAGTCAATCGTGTACATGCCAAGAGACAAAGTAGAAAACAGTACCGTAATATTCACATTCATACCTTATTAGCTATGTAACCACGAACCTAGATAACAGTGTTTAACATCTACATTAATGTGGTAAAAAATGTAAAGGAAAAAGAAACAGTGCAATTTTTTGACAAAAAGAGCAATATTTTGTATGTATGTTAGTATTTCAATTTATAGTGAATGTGTTGTACTTTTATGTTGTCTGTCGTGTTGTGTTCATTTGTTTAGTAATCGTGCATTTTTAGTTGTTTTTTGTTAGGGGTGGGGGGGGGGGGTCATGTTAAAAATGAGCTCCATTAGGAAAGGGATGGTGGGATCGAGGAAATATTTGGGCAAAATGCAAAACATTTTCTCAAGTCAGGAGTGCTTATTTTATTGTTGTATTGTTCTCCATGTATATACATCTATTATTCTTGTAATGACCTAAAATGTTAAGATATTGATGAAAATCTGTTTGTTTATTGGACCACGGAGTCAGCACAGATTTGTAATAGTGGTTTGTTTGTATGTTTGAACCAAATTACTCAAATATTTTAGAGTAAATTTGTTTGTTATTTGTCCATTGTTTCAAAATTGTAATACTTCAATGTTTCTTTATTTTTCAATCTGCAATCTACATGATTCATAACTTTGCGTCTCGATTTGAAGCATATAATACAAGGAGTAATGGAGCAACAGATATGCAACAATTCATCCATCTTTTTTAAAAATTACATAAACATAGAATAATAAGAATGCATTTGACAAAAACAACCTACATACGATCTAAAAATAGATAGTGTTTGGAATTTTATCTGTGATATTGTTATTTTTTAATGTTTTAAACAAAATTGGTATATGTATATGTTCTGTATGTTCTGTGTCAATGTAATGCATATTTTATGTTAAGTAAGGAAACTTGCTATTTATAAGTCCCATACATGTTACTCATTAACAAGTAGCAATCCCAGAATGCATACTTAAACATAACATTTAACAAATGAATGGTTTAAAATATGTTCCCCCTGGCAAATGTGAGAATTTATTTAAAAACAAATTGTGGTACCTGGATATTTTTGTCATAAAGTGCTTTTGGTTTGTTAATAAGATTATCTTTTGCATGTAATAAATAATAATGATAATAATAACAAAGCAGTGCTTATTTATTATCAGGCATTCATAAAATTAACAATTTTTTGAACTTATTATTTTGAACGATTCATAATTCAAAGAAGCAAAAACAAAACAGAAAACAACACCGTAAAAGTAGTGAATGTTTACATGTATTTCTGTCTTTGTTTTGATTCTTGATTTGCTTTAAAAGTGCTCCTTTTTTTTAAATGCTTTTTATTTTTGATATCCTTTTGCATGCTTTTTATTTATAATTTTTTTTGTGTGTTTTTGTTCATGTTTGATCATAATTCAGCTAGAGGTCAAAAGGGCATTGATCAAAACGGAGAGGACTGATTTCATTATATTTCTAACAGTATTGTTTAATCCTTACCTACATTTTGCAAAGTCATTCCAAGAACTGGGACCATTTCACAAAGCCTTTTTTCAATGGAAAATGAGAAAAATCAGTGACAAATCTGCTGATAACCAATCAGAAGCAAGGATTTCAGTAGCTTATAACAAAGACTGTCCTTTGTCACTGATATCAAGTTTGTGAATTGCCCCCCCCCCCCCCACATTTTCGAACATAGTTAATTATTGAATCTAAATTAGGGATGTTTCAAAGAGAAATTTCAAATTTTAATACAGCCATCTTCCATTGGCTCTTCTGCTCAAGAACCATGCATCACAGAGGACAAAAAGTTTCTACTTTTTCAGTTACGGCTGTAAAAAGGTCCATCAAGTCACTAAAGTTGTTTATATCCAACGCCCCTTTTACACTGACCCAAATAACCACAGATTGTGCCTTTTTGTTTCTCGTACCTCAGTCACACTGCAAACCAAACTTCAAACCAATTCCAAAGAACCGTTTCTTGGCCATTTGGTGTAATTTGAAGTTTTGTTTGGTCTGATGTCAGTCAGGGCCCATTGCATAAAACTTACCATTGATGGTAACTTTGCCTCAATGGCAACTACCATGGTAACAGGGCTCAACAGCCAATTAAAAATCAAGGTTTCCATGGTAGTTACCATTGATGGCAAAGTTACCATCAATGGTAAGTTTTATGCAACGATGGGCCCTGGTGTTGGTCTGGCGTTTGTTTCACCAATGTGACAGGGATATATTAGCTGGCTTGTGTGTTTGTGTGCTCCGCCTTGTCTAATCATCATCATCATCATCCCTAACGTTTGAGGTCAACCGTGTTTTTTTGTTTTTCCTCCTCGTTCTCCTCATCCTGCCTCTTGTCCATCCGAACTGATGTGCTTGACTCGTTTACAGTTCCATTCCGCCAAGGAAAAGACCAATACAAAGGTTTGTTGGCATGATGTCTCGACCTCATGTTTTTTATTTCATTTTTATTAATTTTTTTTAAAATAATTTTTTTCTCCTGATAAGGCGTGTTTGTTTCTACTCCCGCATTGTGCTGTGTGTCTCTCTTAATTGTGGTACGCAGCCCCTACACACTGTATGTACATGTACAGTGTTCTGAACAATGTACATTTTTAATATGGTTTCACAGGAGTAAATGGACGGGCTAGTGGACACACTTGCAAGTAAAATTTAAAAGTGAGCCCCTGCAGGCAAAGTACATACACTTTTTCCCCCCACTGGGTCGCAGTGCAAAACAAAAAATGCAACATTAGAATGAAGAAATAGTTTGGGTTTGAATTTGCTTTTAATTATAACAAAAATCATGTGGATATTTTCAATCCGTCCTTACTTCATCAGGAAAGAAGTTCTTTAAATACTGACATAAAATGTTTTTTAATCTGATTGTTACAAGAGCATTAACATTCTATCTGTTGGTAGAGGGATGATCGAGTTTGGGTGGGGTTAAGAACCAGTTTAAGAGAGACACTTTTTTGGTAATGTTGCACTGTTTGTAATCTCATATACCATTTCCGTTTGTTGAAGTTCAAAATCCCATCCGCCGCATTTGGATTCAAATTTTTCCTGTTCATTTTGCAAATCATTTCATTTTTTCAGAAGTTATCTCAGTTCATATATATGTGGCATACACTTTTCTATGGTATGATAAGTAAAATCGCACATCGCAATATATATATATACAAATCACTTAATCAAGAAGTAGATGGATATCTAATAAAGACTTCTATACAGAACTGTTGTGAGATGGTATTTTATGTTTAGTATGTTCTAGTTCAGGCCAATGTTACCTTATATGCCTATGTACCTCAGAGGAACCATCATGTACATGTACATGTCTGTATTTGTTGTGTTGTCTTGTTGGGTTTTTAACATACATGTCCAATTATATTTGCATTTCACAAGTTATTGAGAGACACTTTAAAGCGGATTAACATACATTTATACTTATATGAGTATCAGTGATTAAAAATGGAAAGGACCATACACACACTCAACAAAATACATGCACAGGGTGTATCTGAAAAATCGTTGAACATCCCTAACCTCATTTTTGTTAATTCAGTACCAAATATATTTACATGTAGATGCTTCAGTATATTTTTGAACAAACACATTTCTAAAGAACAACTGCTTTCTCTGTCCTTGATTTGAATTTATCTAACCATGAATGCAAAAGAATAAAAACAAAATGAAGTCTTTTAACGTGAAAAGTTGCTGGATTTTCCCCCTCTCTTCCATTGCACCTTCTACTCGGAACATGATAGACTTGAAGTATGACTATTCATTGACGGAGGAGTACTGTCAGAATCACTTCCTGGCTGGGCTGTTGCTAAGGGAAGTGGGCGTGGCTCTACACGATGTCACCGAGGTACGTCAGCATGGTATCAGGGTACTACGGAATCTCCTGGCCAAGCACAGTGCAGATGACAGATATCACTCCAAGGTAAGCAGAAGTCGGGAGAAGATGGAACTTTGGTGATGGGGTGAGGGTGACTTGGGTGAGGGTAGGTGTGGTAATGGTTGTGGTAGTGCTGGTGGTGATGAGGATGGGGTGGGATGATGGTGTTGCTGGTAGTGATGCTGCTGATGATGATGATGACGATTCACAGCATTAATATGTTACCACATGCTTAAAAGAATTATTCAAAGGAGCAGTATGGAGGTCAGGTGGTGGTGGTTGTCGGGACGGTAGTACTAGTAGTTGTGGTAGCAATGATGTTTTTGGTGGTACATGTAATGATGAGGATATTGAGATAGCAGTAGTGACTATGGTGAGGATGGTGGTTATAGTTTGGTGCTTGTGCTACTAATGGCCTATAATTATATTGTTCAATATGCTGATGATGTTTTTCTTATAATTGTTATGTTTATTTTTGGTTATGTTGATGACGGTAATATGTGTTGATAGCGATGATGATGATAATGACTTAAACCATTTAACTATTTTTCCCTCGTTTAACAGCAACATCAAGCTCGAATTGCGACCCTCTATCTCCCTCTCATCTCCATCATCCTCGAGAACGTCCACCGTCTCGCCAAAGACCTTCCTCAGACCATCGGACCTGCAACCAACCTCAACGGAGGTCAGAACGAGAACGTCTTTGACCTTTCAACCCTGTCCCAGGTCTCGACCGACAGTTCACAAGGTCATCAGGGTCATGAGAGAAGCAACAGCGTGTCGTCCAGTAGCAAGTCTCGCTCTCTTCAGAGGGACTCCAACGTGCTAGACATCATAGCTGGAAGAGGTAGGTCTAACAATCATTTCTTGACTGCCCTTTTGCCATTTTTGTATTGTTTTGACAGAGGGTTAAATAGTCTTCTTCCTCAAAAGCAATTTCTTTTGAATTGCTTGATATTCAATCAAATTATTCTATGCTTGATAAATTGATTCTCCCCAAATTTGATCCTCAGTCAATACATTAAACTCAACAAAAGTGAAATATGTCCCATAAGCAACAGAGTTCACAATGGTAAACAGTGGTAAACAGAAATTGACTGCAACATTGGCATACCTTTCTAAAAAAATTATTTAATTATAAAAAATATTATTTATAAATATTAGTTTTAAAAAGTTGTTTAAATCATTTTCTGTCTATGATACAGGTTTCTGTATAATCTGTATTAAACATGATTAGGGCATCCTTGCTCACATCATGAATTTATTATTGATTATAAAGTTTGGGGTTATAGTTTGGGAATTTCCTGCCTCTTCCCTCAACAATCAACATTCTATTTCAACATGTTGTCATCCTTGGTGTTTCAGGGGATTTTGAATTTGGATTTGTGTAACTAAGTTATTCAGATTTTCTTTGTTGTGATGATGCTTGTGCGTGGCATGCATGGCAACAAATTGGCAGAGTGCATTTTTGCATTGTCTCACAATTTGTATATGTATTAATATCTAACTGTTTGATAAAATTGCTCCTACAGGCTGATGGCTGTTCACATTTTTTAAAAGCTTATTGTGTGACTCTTCTTTTTTCATTTAGTGTTACCCTAGCAGTAGTTTGGCCTGAAATAATGCTGGTAAAAATAGAAAATTGTGTAATGGAGAAACAAATTTTCTATGTCACCAATTTTTTGTTCGTCCTGTATTATACTGCACCGTCTTGTACACTGTCCTGTATATCTTGTTGCAGTTTTTATGGTGATGAAAAATTCTGACTTTCTAAGATTTTTTTAGTCAGATGATAAAACTGGAAACTGGGCACCATACCATCCATGAGGAAAGTCAGGGTTATTCTGTAAGAGTGTTTGTGACAGCCATGAGAATGTATCTGGCAGATAGTTGTAAGTAATAGATAACATGCATATGTCACACTAGCATAATTGCATTTATTAAAACTACTTTATTTTATGAATCAAAATGTTTTAAAAACAAGAGTTTATTTATATCCCTACCTCAATGTAAATCAAAGTTATATTATTTTTTTAAGTCAATACCCAAGACAATGTACAGTGAGCGTATTATCTTGAAGTTCCCTTTTAAAAAACAAAATTAATTCAAAGTTTCCTCATTCTTTACCTACTGAATATTCTTTTCATTATTTATAATCAAATTGAATTTCTTGTGATGTAGGACTAGGAACCACAAGACTCTCATCTATGTTTGGAGAAGGTGAAAACAGTTTTATTTCCATTATACTAAATTAATCTTAGTGTACATGTATTCAAGATGTTATCATTAGCTGCAAAAGCACAAGTTTTTATGTATATATTTATACAGTGTGATGACCATATACTCATTCATATTCATCGTTACATCGGATCATACAGTGTGGGACTCCAATATTGGCTGTTAAAAGCCAGCAGGGCATTAACTGAACTATATATAAGTAGATGAGTTAATATCCTTCTCCCTCTCAGCAGCTGTTACATGTATAAAGGGGGCAACTTGTATACTGCTTGTATGCTTTCTATTGCTTTTGAATATAGGTAAAAATGGTTCACCTTTAAAAGTGACCTCATGGTATTTCAAACCTGCCTAAGGAGGGCCTAATATTTTTCTTTCGGAACCCTGAAATTTTACTCACAATATGTGATACAATTTGTTTTAATAAGCTTTCCACATCAACATAATACATTTAGATTCACCCCCAAGCCTCCCCGTTTTTACCCACAAAATATTACCTCTTGTATATCATGCGTATATTGACATGGCTATTTACATACATATCTTTCCCTTCAACTATCATACACATATCGCCAATTCCTTCATTTAATTGTCTTATTCTTATAAAACTGTGGGCTCTTGTTTGCTTTAATATGCCATCATATTACAATGTTTGTAATTGGCTATCAACACTTCACATGGTCTTCAATAATAGTCATCTATTCCTGCTACATGTATTTCATAAACCTAAACTAATTTTCAAATGTCATAATACTTCTCTTCCAATTCTACTCTTCCAATTCTACCTGATGTTCGTATTAATGTATTTATACTATTTCATGGTATTATATTCAAAGAAACAGTTGGATTTTTACAGACTCTTGTTTAAGTTATTAGTATGAAAAGACATACTGTGTTCTGTATCATATTTTGCTACAATTTCTGCATTTCCAGTTTCTCCTGTTTTACGTCTGGAGCTGGTGTCATCTCTTCAAACAATATTGTGGCTGTTTCCCGGATAGCTCAGAATACTAATCATTATTTTGTCTCGGTATCTGAACAGGCAAAGGGGTTAAAATCGGTATTGCTGATACAGTATATACTTATGAAAATTTGTTGGTTATTCCATGGAGATATAAGATATATATCTCCATGGTTATTCACTATCCTGCCAAAGAGTTGTTTTTTCATGCAGTGGTTTATCAACATGGGTTTCCTTTTTACCACGACTGATATATAAGATTACATATAACCACAATATTATCCTTCATATATAAAACTGCTGTACATACTCAAGGGTTGTATTAGGAAATGAAGTATATTGGAAATGATGCCACCCTTCTTCTCAAGTTCATTTATTTTTTTGTTGGTGTATTTCAGTGTATACTTGGAATTATTGAATATTTAAGTCAGTATTTTACCATCTGCCTTTAACAAATGCTTGATTGATAGTACAGGCTAATATAACAATTTTATCCTGGAAATGTAATAAAAGAAGAATTATATTCAAGAGTTTTTAAAAGTATAAGTTGTTATGCTTCACAATTTATTCTTCGGTACAGTGTACATGAACGTCTATTTTGAGACAAATACCAGTTTGTTTTCAACAAATTACAGTTAAAAATTCCAGAATACTACAATTATCATCACTATTTTTGTTATACTGCTATTCTCCATGAAAATATCCTGAATAAAATCTTATTTTCTTTCCAACTTTCTCTCTCTCTCTCTTGTTTCTCAAATCAGTTTCCAAAGACACACCACTCATTGTAGCAGGTACTTCATTGTGTGCAAAAACACAAAAAATGGTGGAAATTGAAGAAAATTTGCATGTTTCTGTTGTATTCTGTCAACAGTGAGCCGTTAAGTGAGAATCGTACAGTGTCAAGTGGTGATTTTATTTCTCCATCTTAGCCATTTGAGAAATTCCTTCCAGATATGATTTTCAGTGTATTTCATTAGTCTATTCCCGATTTCATGATTTTTTTTTTTTTTTTAAAGAATACCATCTTTTTTATTTCTTCTGTTTTGAGCCAGAAGCGGCTGTGTTAAAAGTTTCTAAGCTAAGGCCCTTCTGGCTCTCAGCAGATGATTTGTGCTCAAGTGATTTGTAGGTTATTGAATTTTCTGGGGAAAAAATGTTTTCCTGGAAATGTTATAGCCTCGCTGAAATAGTCACCCAAGTTGTACATTTCCATACATACAGTTTTACATTTGTTTTCTATAGTAAAACATACTGTATCATTTTCTTTTATTTCTTCTGAATATTGTGATGCTTTGTACTAAACGCAATAGAGTTCATGTATATTAGTAGTGGTGTTTATACAAATTGTGTTTCTTTTTATAAATAAATTGTAAGCCCACCTCTATAATTACTCTCATAAAAACTTTGCATTTATTGATGCAGCTTCTTATAATGCCCAATGATCCCCCCCCCCCCAGGCTTTTTGTCAGTTATTGATTAGGCCATTCAATTTTCTAGTACTACATTTTTTTTGTTAAAGCATGTTGAATGAAAACTGAATTTTTTCTATACTTTATATTTAGTAGCTGAGTTTTGAGGTATGATTTCTTAGATATACTGTACAGATTAATTTGTGTATGATGTACACAAATATAGAAATGAGCTCTTTGAAATTGCCTCTTTGGTATTTTGTAGATCTGGAAATATTTCATGTACATGAAGCAACGCTCCCACTTTCTCTCCCTCATATTTCCCTCAATTGATTTTTTTCCTCATATGAGTTAAAATTCAAAGGATGTATTTCAAAACATTTGATTAAATAATATGTTACTACCGTACCTTGTGCATTTTCCCCTATTATTCATTATCAGTGTTGAATTTAACTATACTTTCTTTATTATATTTTTTATTTTGACAGCCAACGTGCGGGCTAGTCTCCCCCAATCTTCACATTTTGTGAGAAACACTGGTATAGCTTCTCTTTATTTTTTGTGTTCAGAGCACGCACATCTTAACAAGATTTATTTTTGATCCATAGTAACATATCGGTACTAGATCTCAAAAATATTTATTGAATTAATATATTTCTCCTTAAGTTTTGGTCAGTTAAAGATGCTATGTCCCTTTTGCAGCCAACATCAAATTCTGTAGAACTTTGCAGAAATGTTATCATGTACTGTATGTCCTATCTGTGAAATTTAAACATTAGTATGGTCATAGTATTCAAATTATGCAAGGAAACCTGTTTACCTTCTAGACTTCCCTGTCGGACACTATTGAGTGACTGACTGAAGTCTTTTTTTTCTCTTTGGTAATACATACATAAAATGAGCTGTAACCGATACATGAGCATTTGTCTACATCAATAACCCACTACCGGGTACTTTTAATGGCCAAAATTAAACTGATTGAATCTTTGTGCAGCACAAAATGTACGACCATTCGGTAAAGGGTCTGAAATTCAGACTATTACTTAGGTGATTGCAATCACTTACATGTATGTGGATTTGACAGCTAATTGTCTTAATTTTCCCACAAAAAGCCAATTTCAATCTCTTTTGTTTTGATAGAAGTTCTAAATAAGTATTGTCTTTCAAATCCCCTTGGAATTTAACCTTTTCATTTTTATGACCTGCACATGGAACATTACCTTTAACAGGAGTTTGGTTATTTCTCCATCAAATAACAATGATATTCTTCTACAACATGTACGTGATACGGTCAATTTATTTCGCTTTCAACCTGCATACATGAATAGCATCCTCAGAACTTTAGATATCATAATTCACGAATGTTCAAGTAAATTATCACTTCAAAATGAATTGGAATATTACTTTTTCTGTTCCATATAATTGAATACACAAACAGGCACGTCCAATTTAAGTAAGATTACCAAAATCAAACATAGATTTGCATAAATTATAAGCAATTCTATTTTGTGATGCTTACATTTAGTAAAGTTTTATGCACTAGCTGAGGCAAATTTGCATACATTTCACATTAACTGTAACACCAAGTGAAATTAATTTAACAATTATCACATTAAATTGCACATTTACATCTAATTGCTCTTTCGAGTATATTCATTCAATTTTATTACAGATATGGTTTGAACTTAAATTTATACTTTCTTTTTGGGTTATGCAATAGATAAGATGTACAAACATATCATGATTTATGTAACAAATACTACTTTGTAGAATACTGTTGCATTATATAGGGAGACAGGATTTGACTTTCAATCATTGTAGCGTTGGAGATTAAAATTAATAATTATCTTCATACAATAAACTTAAAGGTAATACAAAGTTTTGGTATGGGGTCATGAATTTGGTTCAACTGAACATATTGGAAGCATATGCGATTGGGATGAAATTGTAAATAATACACTCTTAATGTTATATAGCTCCCTCTCAAGACTGATATTACTTTAGCTTTAAAAACAATGTTTCTTGACTACAATTAACCAATTTGCTATTCCCGTTTGACAGTTATAGTCCGGACTGCATATTGTAAGATTTTCATGGTCGCAGCTACCATCGAATGGCATTAGACGCTATTTGAAATATTTGAAACTTACCAGGAGCACCAGTAAATTTTGATTATTGAACTTCTCAAAAGCTGAAGTGTTTTAGGGACTAAATGTTTTAGTACTTATAATACATCCACATGGGCATCCAAATATATCACAATTTTAAAGAATTACTATCCATCCAATTTTCAAAACTTCCCAAAACTTTGCATTACCTTAAAAGGGATGATATGATACCACACTGGGCATTATAGTCTTTTTAGGTCTTTACATGGTGTATAATTATGTTCAATTTTCTTTTGAGTATGGTATTTGATGAATTATATGGAGGAGAAAGTCTATCCTGTCACTATGAACATGACTGACAAAGAAAGCGGACAAAATATACAGTTCCTCAGGAAGACAAAGGAACATCCCTTCACTGCTATTATGTAAAAATGTGTAGACCAGGTGTCACATGCATATTTACTTTTTACATAATAGCAGTGAAGGGATGTTCCTTTGTCAACCTGAGGAACTGTATATTTTGTCCGCTTTCTGTGTCCGTCATGTTCATAGTGTGTTATGATGTAATAAATACTTCTGAATTTTAATGAGCTAGAAAGGCTTTAAATTAATGACACTAAATTATTTTAAAAGCCCCTCTGGTTGTCTGCAAACAATATGGACTGCACAGGATTCCATGTTTTTTGTTTTTTTTAGAAGAAAAATTGATGATGAACAATGTTATGTTTCTACATGTATCTGTCTGGTTCTATGTGAGTAGCGACGCTCATGTACTGGTGTTTACCTGGTTTTGTACTTTGAATTACTTAGCCAGCGTTTCAGGCACATTATATCTGTAACTGTTTGTGCGTGTGCGCTTTGCCTAACATTCAAAACTTATACTCTTCGTTTATAATCACTGTGAGAGTCTCCCCTCCCCCTGGTCTTAAATTGGCAACCCTCATGTTTATTCTGCTACTGTTTTTTATTTGTTTTCTTCATTATTACCCACCTTGTTGACTCAGGAGTACGCCATTCCATTTCCGCCCCATCCATGCCTGAAGCCAAAGAAAGGCGAATGAGCGCGTCAGGTTTGTTTTGGTCTTTTTTTCATGTCTATTTTCTTTCTCTTTTATTGTTGTTGTTTTTTCTTAATGAAAGCTTTATTTAACCCCCACTCTGGTTGTTGGTCTTTGTTGTTGTTGTTATTTGTTGCTGAGCTTGCTTTTTGTTTTGTATTAACACCGACGGTGGAGGTGCGGGAGCAAAAGGAAACCCTGGGGGGTGTTTCACAGAACTTGTCATCAGTGACAAATGACAGTTTTTGTTCAAAGCTACTGAAATCCTTGCTTCTGATTGGTTATCAGCAGATTTGTCACTGGTGTTGGTCATTTGTTATTGAAAAAAGGCTTTGTGAAACGGGTCCCTGGTTGCTTGGAGTACTAGATGCCAATGGGATTAATAGAATCGGCTCTGCTTTTACTGCTGGTACATGTCTATGGAGGAAAAAAATCTTTCAGTGGGGAAAAAAAATTATGTAGACTCCTAAACAGCTATTCCTACTCGTAGGTTGATCTCTTGATCATAGATAAAGCAATATTTGGATTAGAATGCATAAAAGTACTTGTAGGAAAGGACATCTAACATGTAAACAATAGAAGACCAGTTTTAATCCTTATAAATTGCTTACCCCAACAATACTGGAAGATTTGATATGTTTTCCATGGATATTAAACTACACATAATGTATCTGTTTAGTATATTGAAGTGTTGCAAGAACCTTATTTTCAGAAATAATATCTAGTGAAAATAATTCAGTTGTATTTCACAAAATTTTAGCTATATTTATGTGTCAAAAATATAGTGAAATAATGTAGAAAAAACAAATTATTTTTGTCAAATTGATTACCTGCAAGGTAAGGCACCACATTCACACCTGCATAATTTTTTTTAGAACTGTTAATTTGAATTATATTAGAAATGAGATATAAAATCATATGTTGCTTGAGCACTTGTGGTGGAGGGTTTATTCGGCTGCTGATTCTGTTTCTTTTTTAAATACTACTGCATTTAGTGGCTATTAGGTTTGAATAAAGATCTGACAGTAGTGCATTTTTTTAATGGCAAGGGTATTAATGAAAAAATAGCAATAAAGTTTTTTAAAATTTAAATTAAAAAGGGACTTTTATTAAAAAAGAGTTGGTTCTAACTTAAGCAGGCAATTGTGATTTCTTGTGCCACATTAGGTTCTCTCCTAGGCTATGTTAGAATAATGGGCAATCTTTGTTTATTTTGCGATTTCATTTTTGGGAAAAGCAAACTGCGGTAAGCAATCAAATTCATTAATTATGGCAGGATTTCATAAGAGTAGCAAGTTTTAAAGATGGTGATAGGAGGACGTAGTTATCAGCATAAGTGCTTCATATGAAATGGAATGAATTCTTGTTCCTTTGTTTTAAATATGACAATCTTTGCTTTGTTCTTTCATTCTCGTAATAAGCTGATAAACATTATTGGGGTTAAGAAAATTAACAGTACATGTACCCAAACTGCTAATCTTTCTTCATGAAATTAAAAACTAAAAACAACATGATAGTTCATTCTATGTTAGACCATGTGCTAGGATAACAACTTCCAAATTTAATTATTTTTACTTTTTAAAGTAGATGGTATGTGATAGACGTGCTATTAGTTTGACTATTAGTCTATAACATTATCAAGCAGGGAAGTTCACAAAATACTGGGAATATATAGTTAGTGAAAATATCTGCAAAATACTGTGTAGTTTGTATTCCAAAGATGATGAAAAACGTCTTTTGCACACCCTGGACTAGATTTAGATCAAAATTACATGATAGCACAGTTGAAACATGTAGACAAAAAAAACATGCTGTTAGAGTGTATACATTATGTCGATTGATTGCACTATTATCATCATTCCTAATGTAGGATGTGTTAGAAATTTTGGATGTATCTATGATTTGAAAAGTATTTTGAAATTGCTTTTTCAATGAAAATATTAAAGAAAATTTCAACACCAAGCACCCAATATGGATTAACTAAAAGAAGATTTACATGCCCTTCTTTCATACTTTCCCTTGGAAAAGTTTTTTTTTTTCTTGTTTGCCTGAAATGTCTCGCATGATGACTATTGCATTGTGGGGGAAAAAGCAAACCCTTAACCATTCCTTTCCCTACCCCAGCCCCCTACATATATTATATGCTTTGCCTGTTATATCACCTGACCCCTTTCCTTTCAAAACATGTTTAAAATGCACGCCCCTTCCCTGTCCCTCATAATTTGTCTGTTTAAGGCCAGAAAGGTATTACCTCTATTTTTATTTTGATGAGTTAACACCCTTCTGGCTCTTAATAGACAAATAATATTTGTTTTCATGACACACTCTGTACTACTGGTACTCTACCTGTATTCGTTGCTTACCCCTTGAATAAGTATGCTTTGTAATCTTGTAACTTAAAAATGTGATCTACGTATACATATACAGTATATGATTACAACTGTAGTGTCTCGTATGTGTAGTGTACTGTAGGAGTGGTACACACTATGAACATGGCAGACAGAAAAAGCGGACAAAATATACAGTTCCTCAGGTAGACAAAGGAACATCCCTTCACTGCTATTATGTAAAAAAAGGTGAATATGCATGTGACACCTGTTCTACACATTTTTACATAATAGCAGTGAAGGGATGTACCTTTGTCTACCTGAGGAACTGTATATGTTGTCCGCTTTCTTTGTCAGTCATGTTCATAGTGACACGTAGCAACCTGTTGTATTGTATCTGTACTGTACTACTGTATCTGTTCATATGTGACTCTAGCTCTTGAGTAAATACAAGTTGCAGTGAATATATTATAGAGAGACTTAAGAAAGTGTAGACATGTTGGTCATTCAGAATATGTACTAGTTGAATAAATCTGTCTTGTAAGAAATTTCTTTGGATATATTATGTAAAGCGTCGAGCCACTCCCGCCACCCATCTTCTCCAAGCGCTATAGTTCTCCTTAGAACTATGAGCTAAGAAAGATAACCAACATCTTTTTCAAGACTACACCAACAGTCCTTTTCAGGACTATACACCCTCAAGAAAGATTACTGAGAGTGCTTTTCAGGACCCCTCAATCCTCCCTCTCTCTCACATGGTGCACCCGCAAGCATACTGTATATATATTATGTAGTTCAGGAGTATAGATCAGATGAATTGTAATATTGTTAGACCCTAATATAGATCTATATTTAAAAAGGATGTGTCATACTATGAACGCCTTTCCAACTAGAGTCAAACCTGTGTTTAGTGACCACCTCTCTATAAAGGCCAATTGCCTATAAGTAGTCAAGCATTTAGTCTCCCTAGAGAGAGAAATGTGTGTTGTAGAACCTGTTTAGAAAGGCAATCTGTCTACAGTGACCACTTTTTTTGATTCCCTTGGATGGCCTGTATCTACAGATTTACTATATATCGAAACGTGTGTTAATATCTTTGACAGTCATAGTGGTGGTACTTCTCTGTAGAATCCTGTGAGTTAATACTTGCCTGGCTCACAGGAGAGTACTGTGTATCGCCAGAAGGGCGTTGACTCATATACTTAAACACAGAGTTATTAAACACCCTTCTGGCTCTTAACAGCCAATATGAAGATATCAATGTGCATTAAACCCACTAATGTGGATGCTTCAAGCTGCCAATAATTCCAGTTTCTCAGGAATGATTCCTTTCTTGGCCCTTCAAATAAATGTTGAAGACCTTAGATCCCTCCTTTTTTTTAATTGGTATCTCCTTTTTTTTTTTTTGGTCTCTCTTTTTTTTTTTTTTTTAGATCCCTTTTTTTTTGTATAGATCTCTATAGCAGTAAAATACTCTGCATTCCTTGGTTTGCCGCGAGATTCTTTTTTTCTCTGGGGATAATGAACTCCTAAGTCTATTCACCATATATACATTTTAGTGACATTAGTCCCCTGTAAACAGCAGTACCGGTAATACTTATGCTGCTCTTCTCAACGATTACAATGTGGATTTGACTTCAAGATATTTTGCTACCATTGGAGTTTAACTTCTCATATTTTAACCAACACATTCTTTTTTCTATATATGAAGACAGGTTTTTAGGTGGTATCCCCAATATTTGATCTGGTTCTTCAAACTGCATCATAATGCTTACATTTCTCTTTTTTAGCCAAGCAAATTTTCTTTTCTTGCAGGTTTTTTACGGGGCTTCACCTTCGTGGACAGTCTTTTCTATTTCAGATTTCTCAGTACATCTTCAACACAGTTGAAGCTGCTGAGTTTAAATTACATTTCTTGAAGAAGCACTTTCTTTTCTCTAGCTTGAACCTGTAGTATAAGATCTGGTTGCCATACAATCATGTGTATGCAGGTGGTCATGTTTTATTTAATAGAATGACAATCACTTTTCAGAATGTTTTAGTCCTCAATTTGTAGGTATAGTGAACTTTGTTAGCACTTAATCTACAATGAAAGATGCTGGAAATATGTTTGATAATATAGTGTGTTGATCACTACAATAAATGTTCTGTTCTTTTTGTTGATACTATTTGATTCATAAAGAATATCATGTTTCCATTGGTTAATTAAAATCATTTATATTCCAAGTTAAAGTAAATAGTATTAAAGTCAAGCAAGCTAATGACATAATTAATCTATTTTCAGTCAGTAAATTTGCTAGACAATTTTTTTAATCGCTTTTGGTTTAAAATCCCCTTCTGTTGTAGTGCAGGAAAAAAATTCTTCTTACATATCCTGCCACTCTAAAATATGTCCTTCTTCAACACTTGTGACAATTAAACTTTCATTTTTCAGGTGAGCAGTCTGATAAGAGTACTAACCTCAGTAAATTCCTAAACTTGAGACTTTCAGTCCTTTCGGTGAACGAGAAGGTTAAAAATAGACGCTCGTGGAGCAATAATCCTAGAGGTTTGTAGGAGTTAGACAAAAATTTGCAGCACATATGCACCGAAACAAAATGCTGGCAAAGAATGAGGAGGGCACATTTTTTATTTGTTCCAAGCACAACTTTTTACTAACATTATAGGAAGTCAAAGTACACAATTGAGGAAACCTTGTTCATAATGGTGAAAAAAAATCCAAGGCTGGAGAGCGATTTTGCAATGGAAAGTTCCACGTCTTGAAATACACTATTTATCCTTTTTGGTATGTGACAAAATTTCATTTCCAAAATGTTTACAGGGTAAAGATAACGAACAGAAACAGACATCGGGGCAAATGTTTCTTTGGAATAAAAAGATAAATTATATGTAATGGGGACTTTTTTCTCAAAATGCCCTCGTGCTATAATCTCAGAAGACAAATTTATATATAAATATAATTAGTATACCTCATCCACTTTTGTTTCTACTCAAAAAGTTCAACAGTTTCTTAATACAAGCTGCAAGAGAAAAGTATCAAGAAGAACTTTATAGAGCTGTATATATCAGTTTTGTTCAATAGATAGAGCACACATATTCATTTCCAGAGTAATTCTGATATGACTACAAACTTTAGAATTACTCAAACTGTACTTTGAATTCAATCATATAAATTGCTACAGCTTTTGGTATGATTTTTTTTAATAATGTTAAGCCTTAACTTTAATATAAAATGAACTATTGCATACCTGCCAACTATTGTAATAAAAGTGCAATGACTTGTTACCATCAATTTAAAAAATTACTCTGAAATTATCACTTCCTAGCTGAACCGTCAGAGAACACCAGTAAATACAGCAGGGCGCTATCCAATACATCTTCCACGCCCAGAAATCGTAATAGGCTATCGTGGAGCAGTAGCTATGCAGGAGGTTTGTTGGAATGGAATAAAAACGAGTAGTGGTCATTTATATCTCATCTAGATGGTTTCATATACATTTGACGTCAAACGCTCACCACTAATTCTCCCCACATATTGCTTCTTAACTCGTGCCCATTTTGGTATAACTTTGTAATTATTAGTTCCGTATTAAAGATCCAGAATGGTTAAAGGAATAATGCCCCTTTAGTTCTTAGCAGATGTACTGATGATAGAGAGACCTATAAAGGTTGTTAGACTTAATTGTTGGCATGATTGTGTACTGAACAACATGGTTTTGATCAAGACCAAATTTGATGTAGATCTAGATTTTAACACAGAGAGCAGAAATTCCACATATACGACTCCCCTTTTTAATTCCAACGAATATAAATTGAAATTTTGAAATTGATATCAGATTAAAATTTTAAGTAGCTTTGCTTCATGATCTATAATGTCATGAACTCTGAAATAAATGAAAAACTATTTCAGAATATATTGAGCAAAGTGATGCACGGTACTGGAATTCACAAGATAAGAACTAAAGAAGAGCTAAGCTCTATACAGTGCGTCCCAGAAAAAAAGAAACCGGGAATTATCTATGTTTTAGGGAAAAAGAAATAGAAACAAACCTCTGATAATTTTTTGGGGGAAAGAATTGATTTCAATTAACTACAAGAAGCTCCATTTACATGTAATATGCATGTTGATACATTTCCATTATTATATATCTATTAAAACAAGAATAAAATTCCTTTTATTCCATTGGTACTACACATTAATCCACAGTAATTCAATACAGTCCTCACTGCATGCATTTTGGATACTCTAAGAGATATAGGGTTACATGTGCATGAAAATAATCTATTAAAAAAATAAAAGGAAAGTATACTAACTATAATGATCATAAATTCATCATAATTTAATGTTATAATGTAATATAATATTATTCAATATGAATAATTTGGGCACATAGTACCGTATACTAAATGGAACTCATTTGGGGCTAAGGTGATCATATTTTTCTGTTCTATGTTTTGTTTTTTGTTTTAATTTGAGTAGTTCTTTATGTATTACAAATGCATGAGTTACAAATAGGATATTATATTATTCACCTGAATACTCTT
Source organism: Strongylocentrotus droebachiensis (assembly GCA_035222895.1). Lineage (NCBI taxonomy): Eukaryota > Metazoa > Echinodermata > Echinoidea > Camarodonta > Strongylocentrotidae > Strongylocentrotus > Strongylocentrotus droebachiensis. The sequence goes on along the minus strand of JAVYIG010000404.1, from coordinate 84,974 downwards.
TAAAGCAAATATGATTTTGCATGATGCTTGTTGTCACTATTATTTCTGGCACAAGGGTTGTGCAGTACAAGTAGCTTCCAAATCTGAAGCATGTTTTAAAGAATCTCCCCACGAGTTTCAGGGCTTTATAGTATATTACACACATTTATGTTATCAGGGAAATAATCAGCACGTGCAATGTCGTATTTACCAATTATTAATGCTTAAATCATAAATTAAACTTGTTCAGATATATTCAGATATTGCAATGATCATGATTGATATTATTTTCTTGGGGTGAGGATTAAGGTAATGTCAGTGCTGAGCCAACAAAAAGAATAGTAGTGGAGCAATTCACTCATATTCATTTGGGTCCACAACTGTTTCTCAAAGATATTTTTTTTAACGTAATCAGCAGAAAGAAATAATGATAATGATACCTCAACAATCAATAGAAAATTATTTTTATCATCCATTTTTTGTTCTTCTGAAATGAATGTACTATTAGAGCGAAAGTGTTAAGAAAATTGACATATTAAAGGTCAAACAACATCAGTGCATGAATGCATCTGTAGAATATTATTCACCTCCAGTTTATGAGCACATGTTGCATGATTTACTACACATGCTCATGATGATTAAACCTACAAACATTATGTATTATATACTTTATGTTAGAAATAAGACATTTTCAGCCCATATTTTAATTATGGATTAATAGAGATGCTATGGTTCAGTATTAAGTTTCAAAATTATTTTGTTTTTCACTTTTGGAAATTGTGATATTATTATATTGTTTTAGATTTTTAGGGCGTCTCAAATTGTACTTAAATATTATATACATACATTAACGAAGAAAGCAATGTAAACGATATACATTTGTTTGAATATGGATTAGCATTTGATTTGTTAAAAACATATTGATTTGTATGGGATATAATTATGTTTATGGAAATAACTTCTGTTGGTGACATTATAAAGTACTCTTTTATTGCTTCTCTCATAATATTTAATTGTTTACCCTTTTCCTTTATAATGTTTTATGTTATTCAGTTAAAAACTAATAAGGTACAATCTTGGAGTACAGATGTACATGTACACGCCTTTGCCCACCTTATATGAAATTCTCATACTTAAGTATCAAATCAGGTAAAAGAGGCTTTGCTCTAACAAATATCTTCTTTTTATTTCTTTTTTAAATCCTACCATATTTAGATTTAACTCTTGATTGAATCAACCCTGTGTCTTTTAAACATCACAACACGAAAGAAATATACATGTAGCATTATATATTTAAACAGATGAGTATAATCTGGGCATTTTTGTGACTTTTAGGTGAATCTACCATTGATATGCAGTTTTTACGTGGCCTTCAGAGTATAGCGACACCACCGACAGCCCCAGGGGCGTTTTCATCATCGTCTTCCGGATCCAACAAAGCTAGTAACCGCTTATCCTGGAACTTTCCAGGTTTGTTGTGGCATTCGACCCTTGACCTTTGACCTGTCAAGGGTTGCTCTAACAGCCGTATATTAATGCTTGCGATATATTTACTTTCAAATTTGGAATATATCACTAATGGCTTGAACATCACACACCTTGCAAATGCCGAGTAATGCTCTAAATCTAAAATATACAGCCACTCATGTATTCAAAGTTATATCCTTTTTTGTTGCATTGTTCCAATATATAACAAACTGGCAATATAATATCTATAAGGGTATGTGTGGATTTAGCATAAATCTATATGCGAGAAGCAATCTGCAATCTTATATTTATATAATATATCATAGGCTTTGGGGTCTTCCTTGCCTCTTGAAAACAGCCCTTTCATTTATTCATATTAGCCAAGGCGACTTCCTCTTTCCTATCTACATATATACCAGACTGCTTCTGAGGATATCCTCTGTTGAGAGTCATGAAGGCATCTTCTTATTTTCCCAATTAAAGGAAAATACCCTTCGGCTCACAGATGACAATTGTTGTTATTTTTTTCACAAGTTGTTCAGACCTTTTTTGTCATCCACATACTTGGGGGAATCTATGAACCTGGCTCGTTTGATGCCTTGGTGACTGTACAGAACCTGTTCCCCCCCCCCACCCTGTCCTTGTGGCATCTAGATGAGATAACCCCCCTCCCCCCCCCCCTTGATTTTATGAGACCTTGCACAATACCTGAGTCTGTGAGCCACGCCCTTTTTCATCATATCGGTTCCTGAGAATGATGATAACCCACTATGACTTACGAATGCCTGTGATGTATGTATGTGCCTACATTCTTGTAGTCAAGATATTGAGCACACTTTCTAAAAGTATTTTATTGTGATAACAGTAGATCGCCCTTACAGAGAGATTCTATTAGGCTTCCAGAAGATGTTGCAACCTCAAATTTGGCCCTGTTTGATATCATCAAGTTATCCTGATTTTTTTGTTTTTTTTTGTTTTGTTGTTGAAATAAATCTTTATTCGGATAAAATCACTCAAAACATCATAGTACATAAATATTCATAACAAAGCACTTAATCACATGTTTAAATGAGATCAAATCAAATTATATATCTCTATTTACTTGATAGCAGATTGTAAATCAGTAATTGTCTTTTTCCACTAAATAATATTCAAATCTGTTTCTTTGTATTTCAACATAAACCAACAAATATTTGCAAGTTATCCTGATGATTCCTGATGATCCTTAAGATATGTCAATATACACTCTTCTTTAAACCACCGTTATGCTCTATAAACCCTCTTTTCATGTATGGAAAAAATGAACCAAATCTTTTTATTTTTTTTAAATAACAAGTAGGATTGTTATTCCACCCCTTCTTCAAAATATTAACCTAGAGGGAGCTTTTGAACAGATTGTACTATCTTCCATCCACATATGTTACCTATTTTCATCTCTCCTTGAAGTTGAAGGCTATAAATGGAATATGTATTCTTTGGCCTTGTAGGTTTAACAGACTCTTTTTTTTTTTTTAAATCATTCACATTGTTTAGTAAAGGTTCTTAAGGGCCTCTTCTATATATACACAGTGTATCTGGCTTCTTTTCTGTACATTACCTCTAGGAGGACAATTTTTGCTGATTTTAGAATATCTCAAATGTATTTTTTGAAAAACCACAGTTTTTCTAAATAAAGATGAGGAATTTTATTTGTTGCTCTCTAACGAAAATGCATGGTTATTCCTTTCTCTTTTTGTTTTGGTTGGTTTATATTTTTCCTTTGTTATTCCAACAATAACTTGAGCGTGATTTGAAACATCTTTCTTGTATGCATGTCACCAGAAAATCAATGTAATTTTAATCATGTTAACCCAACTAATACCACAATATTTGCATCTTCTAGTCAAAGAATATAGAGGTTGTGTACGTGTATAATACATATGATCATTGCTTGTTTATGTTTTTTTCTAATAAAATGCCATTTATTCATTTTAGGTAGGAACAACTTGAGCAGACAGATTTGCATGTATCCACCTGCAAAATTATATTCGCCCAGCTTTTTGTTTCTTCTTACAGCAAGGATAACAAATTATGCATTTTTCATACTCATTTGTAACAAGTTTATTCCACTATTTAATGTACCGGTAGCTCCCTTTTATAAATGTACACCCTGTATGTGTATCGCAGAGTTTTATACATGTATTGGCTGTATCATATACTGTATACCAGTATGTACTAGGAGAAAGAAAGAGACAGAGAGAGAGAGAGAGATTCTATGGTTTTGATATTATTGCTATATCTTTGTGTAACACTAGAAATCTCTATAGGGGCATTGAGAGACAATTTTTAATGAGAAGAGAATGTCAGACAAATTTGTTTGCTTATTGAATGAATTGCTTATAAAAAGTCACCACAAAATAATTGCAGATGAGACTTTAAGGAAAGATTCAACCTCCCCCCCCCCCCCCCCCATAATATATAATTATATTGATATATTGGTAACAATATTACATATCACTGGAGTATATTATAATGTAATGTTTTTGTATTTGATATTGTATATTTTGTGTACATACATGTAATGCATATTCGTATGCAAAGCTATGTTTGTTAATACCTATATGGAAGCATACATGTACATTTCGTTAGTTTATGTGCATTTTTATTTCAGTATTTTGATATGTTCAGTTGTAATTTGCATGCCTTGCATGAGATATTCCTATTGCGTTCTGCCTCCTCTGAAATGTAATGATCTATGTTTAGGGATTTGATCTGCTCTACATTTAATTTTATTTGTTGATTTGTGCCGTTGAAAAAGCTGTAACTGACAAAAATAGATGTTATCGTAATATTGCAGGTCTGCTTGGGTACGATTAGTATATTTGATATTTTGAGGGAAAGAAATATCTTGAGCAACATGAAAATTTGCTGTGTTGCTAGAAAAAAAGTTGCTGTGTTTTTACAAGTACACCAAAATATATAATGTAAATTATTGTAGAAAATATATTTTTAATTCATATTTCTTACGGGCAAGGAATTCAGAGCAAAAGCAGTCAAAGAAAAAAAAAGTCATAGTGATTTATGTGACTGGTTTCTTTAATGAAAGTTATAAACATGGAGTAGAATATGTAGGACTTTATGAGATCAAAATATCTGTTATTGGTACCTGAATTGCATGATCCTGAATTTGCATGACTGTTTGATTTGCTGTGCTTGCTTTTATTTTCCTCTTTGATGGTTATTATTTCCTTTGTTTATTTTCTATTTATCTCTCACACTCCATCTCCGCCACTTCCATTTGGTATACTGCACACTCACTGTCTATCCATCCATCCATCCATCCGAAACTCCGCCACTCCGCCCAACCGACTTTTGCTTCAACCTTTGACCTTTGACCTCTGATCTCTTCATGCACGATTAAACCGGTCATTGGGGGTCACTCTCCAGGAAATCAAATTAAAGCAGACAACGCTTTCTGGCGATCGCATAGCCCGACTCGCCCCAGCGACAAGCCTAAAAGTGCCTCGCAATATAACAGTATGGGCTACTTAGCGATTCCAGGTTGGTTAGAAGAGAATTACAGAGAAACAAATTCTTAAAGAACTCTTCTCCTACTGAGAGCCAGAAGGGCCGTAAATATATCGCCCAAAGTTCTTGCTTTTCTGCCTCTCAACATTAAAGAAAACAATGCAACAAGTAAAGTGCATATCTTGCTTTGATATTGAAATTCAGTTTGATTAATACATTTGTTATAATAAAGCACATTCGCGAGTTTGATAGTGAAACTGCACTGCGTGATTAAGCCACAAATGTGAAATGAACTAATCCTTGCTGAGTTAGTCCCACAATTGTGACTTCGAAGAATGCAGTGCATTCCACTTAACGGTATGCATAAATCACAAAAACGGACATTAATTGTAACATGAAATAGTCCTTTAGGTAATGAATGATATAGGTAACAATGTAGCTTTGCTTGTTGAGATTGTTTGCTTTGATAACAATTTGTTGAATGTTAACATCATTTTTGTAGCATGATTGCTCTTTGGTTTGGTTTGGTTTGGTTCAAGGGAAAACAAGATATCGATGGGAATAATGATACAGGGCTTTAAAAGAAATAATTATTCTATAATACTTTGATGTTAGAAATGTTTGTCCAGAAAGTACTGCTTTTTTAAATTCTTTGGGTTAGTGAATCATGCTTCTTTCATCCATTGACATGTCTAATAAATATCATCTTGTAATCAATACCATTCCTTATTTTAAAGATCATCGCAAGATTTGAAAAATATCAATCATATACATGTATTCACAACAGAGGATGATTAATTTCATCAAATTACTATCAAAACCCTGATTTAAACCTCTAATGTTTTTTTAAAATCCATGGAAGCATTAAAAGGCATTTATAATCATATCATTGCCTACCCATAGATGACAGGTGCATATAATGCTTTAATGTGGAGGTTTCAACCAGTGGTTAAGTTAAACCTTTGGGATTTGGGGGTAATTTGTTTTAATAGTAACATGGGATCATATTACTCTACCTTTTAACATAGCACTGTACCATTGCCAACATAACGTCTTATAACTCAATTCTTGAATCTTTCACCTTCCCCCCTCCCGTCCATCCTGACCCCTTCAACAGGTGGCACTCCGTCCATCTCAACACCACGCCCACTGACCGACAAGGATCGGACAGGTTCCAGTAGCTCCCTCACCAGCAACACCAGTATGTCACCGGGTCAGATCCACGTCAATGGGAACGCCACGCACACCTCTCTCAGCGATACCAGCATTGATGGGCATGGGCCCGTCTCGCGATCGCACTCGCGGTCCAAGTCGTCGGCGATCATGTACGACAAGCTGCTCGACCACGAGATCAAGGATCTTCTCGTTAGCTTTCTCTACATCATTAAGAATGTCAACGAAGGTATGCTTTAGAGTGGACAATTGGTTAAAGGCCCACTGTACTACATGTAGCTACTTGCTCCCTCTATACAGAAATAATGCCTCATCGGTGACCATTGGACCCCATGATCCTCTTTTCTTATGTTAATCGAGAGCTGAGTTGATGAGATAGCCACCTGTCAATGACCACCCTGGGTAGTCTAATCCCTCCTAGCCAAACTAGCACAGACAGCCTTTAAGAGAAATACTGAAAGAAGCTAAAAGAGCCCTTTAACATACTAGCATTAACAGCCTGCTCTTTCTTTATCATTAAAGAATGTGAATGATTTTAGGCTTTAGCATTCAGAAACTATTCTTCCCCGTCTCCCCCGCCCCCCCCCCCCCCAAAAAAAAGAGATAACATTTTTATGAAAATGAATGGCAGGGGAAAGTGGGACAAAGTAGTTGTGCAGTACAAACCTCTCAAGCATAGTACATGTACTTGTCTTTGTAAGAAAGGGCAGAAATGTGAGTGCACAACAGTTATTAATGACATTTCAATTTGCTTGAGATATTCTTCTCTTTTTTCCTTTTTTTAAGTAGTTAACTGTGTTTTATGGGAATGAGACCTTACAGTAGAATAACAAATCTCTGACAGTAGTAAATTGAGGTTTGAAGTTCTAAGAAGCGTTCAGCTTATTATCAGTAAAATAATGCCTCCTGCAGGTGTATGTACACTATAGGAGATGTCATGTAAGATGGCTCGACGGGAAAAAGATTGGTTTACAATATACAGGTGGTCCTCTAAGATTCTGGGGTTTAAAGTGTTACTTTTATCCTAACTTGAAAATGTTAGGTAGTCATACATGCACCTTTTGAATATTCACATACATGTCTTTAATACTGAATAATGTAAGGGGTAATGTAACTGCGCATTTTTTTAAAGTCAACTTATGCGTAGATTGTAATATTTGTATAAGTTTCATATCTCATTTTAGCTGTAATTGATTTAAATCAAGTGATGATTCAAGACATATATTTTTTAAATTAATATTGGAAGTTTTTCTTACTGATAAAGATTAATGTTTTTTGTCTTTATATCCTAATTCTTTTCTGTTTGATGTATTTTGTAGAAGTACTGCTAGGCTGGTGGAGCCAGAGTTCAGAGGGTGATCAGCTCAAATTATTTGATGTTCTAGAGTAAGTGCCTCTACTTTGATATACATTTTGTTAAATGTAATGTTTAGAATCAAAAGTGATAATGCACTGTACTTTTAGAGGAAAACAATGAAGCAACTAGACAAGAATTGGAATCCTTGTGAGTAGCGAGGTACATGTAGGATGAGCAACATTTTTTGGGTGTCCCAAATCTTGCTGAAGTTAACAAGCATTGAAATAACAAACACAGGTGCGCATGTGTCGGACTGAAGAGTAATATGATGGCTTCTCGATTAAAAAACAAATTCTATTCTGTTGGAGAATATATCATTTCAAGATGAATCCCAACATGTAGCATTATTTATATTCAAATTCTTATATGATGTTTGTCCATGTAGGAAGAGGATTAGTAAGCCCTCTAAAATCATTTATGTCATGAATTGAATGTTTATTTAATTGCTAAAGTGAGGCCTTAGAGGTTAACCCTACTTATGCTATTTATTTTCCTTTCCCAGGCTATGTCTTCAACATTTCAGATACGTGGGCAAGAAGACCATTATGCAGAGCAAGTAAGTCACTTTAAAAAAAAAAATCATCTCCTACACCTTTGTGAAAATAACTTTGTAAATGTACTTCAATTATCACTGTCTATGAAGTACAGGGACAACAAAACCTCTGGAAAGGTTTTTTTTTTCTTTGAAAATTATTAATTTTTTATGTTCTCTCTTTTCAAATGCATTTTGAAAGTACGAGATGTTAGATAATGTTATTTTCATGTTTGAATCATTAAGAGTGTCATTTATGTATACAATTGGAGTGAAAGTTAGTGTGCTGCTTTACCCGATTTTGCTTTAAGTTGCCCCTTTTTTCTTCTAGAAACCTTTTTTTAGTTATAGTGTTTCACAGATCTCCAATGTATAAAATGCCTATTCTAAATGTAATTTAATGTTTATGCATTCAAAATTATATTATTCATGATTGTGGTGTAAAATGATTTTATGCAATTTATATTCCATGCTACATGTATGAGAGAATCTGTTCAACATGGTTTTCTTTTCCTTATTCCAGCCATAAAATATGAATAATATCCAATAACATGTACATATGTATCATACCCTTGGGCTAGGTTTGACCATCATTATATTATATTTCATTAGCCTGGATTTTGTCATTCAAAAAAAATGTTTTCTTCATTTTAACAGTTACAACTTACATGTATTTAGGGGCAGTTGTAATCCTTGACTCCATACATGTACAAGTATAATGTTCATCCTAACATAAACTACTACCTTCTCCCAGCTTTGGACTGATATATTTAATAAACTAAAGAAAGGTTCTTTCATATTACTTTCAAAAGTGTACAGCAGGGCACTTTATAAAGCTAATATTGTATTATGAAATATTGTTTGATAATATCAGCAGTGCCCTCCCCCCCCCCCCCCAAAAAAAAAAAAAAAACCTTTATGTTAGGCTTCTTATACAGATGCTCCTGGAGCACTTGGTAGAAGTCTATTATTATTACAGATACTCAAAAAAAAAAAGTGCCTTTTTTAATATAACATGTGAATTAAGATAAATGTGTATTGAGTGAGTAAAGCTTGTTATGGTGTTGCTCTGCAATGGTAATCTTTGAGTCCATAATTTTCATTTAAAAAAAAGAATGTCAACACTAAACTGATTTATGGCTTTGTATATAGTAAACGGAGCATATATCAGTTACTTGGGTAAGCAAGTCATATTCTCAAATATTCAGGCAAAAAAGGAAGCCAATAGACAAAATTTCATAGATACACCTCCATGCGAAGGGGTTAAAGATTCACTCTCTTGCACTCCCCATTACATTGTACACTTGCATGTGGTATAACATCTGCCGGTAGCCTCATTCTAAAAAAAAAGATACAGGTTCATGAGATTTGAATTCTCTTGTAATTATGCACATGCCTACATCCACTTCAAAGTTAATTCCCAAAGGATTTGAATTTCCAACCAATCTACATCCCATCCATGCATGAATATGTACTCAATGATACATGTACGTCTCAAAAATACCCTGTATACTATACATTGGGACATGTAATATTCATAGTCTTCATAATACACTGTACCGTAGTTACATAGCATGTCTGTAAAAGTGTAGTTTGATCATCCGAAACATATAAACTTTGTAGAAGCATGCAGTTTTCATGATTATCGTCATATTGATCCTATTCCAGCAGCTTAGTAACACTTTGTATACACCATTTGCTATTTTCTATCGTCCTTCTTTCTCTCAATATCCAGAGTCAAGGGTTGGCCTTTTTTTCTTTTCTTTTTTGTAATTTTAATATGTATTTGAATTAGCGCAATCAAATTATTGTTTTTGTTGCCAACCCATTTTTTAAATTTTTTTTTGGGGGAGGGGGGGGGGGGGGGGGGTTGGGGTGCAGGTTTAACAGCTAGGCAAAGGTACCGACCTAGAATTATAAAATATTGAGATGTATATATACATGTATAGACTATATGGATTTACATAAATTCATATGGTATTTTTTGTCACGAGTGTGATGTTCCTTAAATGGTGGCGCTTTCCTGCCTTTTGCGTGTAGTTGCGAGTTCACTGCTGTGTTTTGATTTTACGCAATCTTTCTAGTGGGTGTGAATAAGCAAATGGTCAATTTTATCACCCCAAATATGGGATATCATTTTTCATTCTGCTGCCCTAATCTTCTCACAAAACTCGGCATTAAAATTTGACAAAAACTTGACCTAATAGTATCTTTTTATTTCTTTTTGGAATATTTTCCAATCAGAGACATGTACATGTATGAACGGAGTGTGACCTAATCAGTTTAAGATGGACACATGCATACAGTTTGTTGTTTGCTCCCGGCCCATTAAGCATTATGTGTCAGAAACTGAAGCCAATTTTAGCCAAACTCGGTCTATTGTATTAAATACATGTATTAGTCTTAACTGCCCTCCTAATGGCTAGCATTACTCACTGCATGATATCATCCTGACCTTTGACCTTTGAACTCTCGAACTTGACCATATGATATCTTCTCTGTACCTATATCCATATCAAAGACACCACATGGTGTTCTCTTTGATATGAAATTAAGTTTAAGATTTCAGTCTTCAAATATGTATTTGAGCTCATCTCTGTTATCTGACTTTCTCATCTCGCCCCTCCCCCATCCCTTGTATACCCCCCCCCCCCTCCCCCATCTCTTAATATAAATTCTCTTTCAATGGTTGAAATTGGTCGCCTGCTGCTCTCCTCTGTCTTTCTACTGGGGGCATGTCTGTGTACCCCTTTGATGGACCCCTCACTCCCCCATGGATGAAAAATGGTAAGAGCAAGTGCCGTGTTAGATACCAGCTTGAATGGCTAGAGCCCCCTCTACCCTAATAAACTAAATTCTCAAAACAAAAGATGATTTGCATGGTGTGCACCTGGTTCCTGCTCTATGACCTCTGTCCTTTGACCCTTGACCTTTAACCTTCCTAGACCCTCCTGCATATTGTTAGGACATGAAACTTGAATCTCTGCTTGCCCTGTGCGTAGATTGCTTTTCTAAAATAGTACCATCTCTTGGTGTAGTGATTTGTATCTTTGTTTCTAGTATTTTCAAAGCATCATGGTTTTTTCCTTCTTTCTATGTTTTGGAAAGATTCCTTGCATCTTCTTATTCTCTCTCTCTCTCCCTCCCTTCCTCTCTTTCTCTATCTCTCTTTCCCTATGTTTATCTTCTTTCCTCTTTTTTGTTTATCTATTTGTACTCTTTCTTTCTCCTGATTTATCTTTCTATCCATCTGTCTCTCTGCATCTCTACCTTCCTGTTCTGTTCCTTTCTCTCTTCATTTTTTTTTAATTGAGTTTTTCCACTTCCTTACTTGTTATGTTCAGTTTACCTACTCTCTCCCTCTTTCCCTTTCTTTCTGTCTTTCTGATTGCATTCGAATGACTATTTAGCTATACACTTTAAAGTCTGATCTTCTACTCCTAGCATCGTTTATTTCTATCGGTCTCTCATCACAATGGAATCAATTGAAAAAAGGGTGTTTTTTTTTTTAAAGCCATCAACATTGCTTTCTACAATCAAATAATTGTTACAGTGTTCCTCTTGAATTTCACAGATTTTCCATTCTTTATGCAGTGCTTTGAAGTGTTAATAAGTTTTAAACAATATAATGTCTTTCTTATCTTACATTTCCAGTTTTATCTCCCAACTATGTTAAATGTATGCATTATTAGAGAACTGTCAGGTTCTTTGGCTTCATTTGTACTGTTCACCCCTCCCCAATTTTGAAGAATACATTTATGTGTGATTCAGTGAAGAAAATTATCTGTGCAGTTAAAATTGCTTAATTGTCAAGATGCTCTCATTTTGTTCAAAATTAAGTGTGCTTTGGCGCTGTATTTGTCCGTCTTACCAGCAGGTACTGTGGTTTTAAGCTTACTGGTAACTTTTTCTAAATTTATGCAGCAGGGGGGTCTTTCTTTTTTATAGGACCTGTAATAATATGCTATCTATAAATGTATTTTGAGCAGTGTACCAATGGAGACAGCACTTGGGATAAAACATAAATTAATGATATTTTTGTACATAATAAACAGGAGAGCTGTCCGTTACTTCGTCACAGTCCAACGACCTAGTTGCCAATTTGAGATTCGCATCTAAGTTTAATGATCTTGTACTTCAAACATTCATAACTCTATTATTATTGTTCCAATGTGTTTCAAAGTTTTGCCATTCTGTTCCTCATATTTATCCGCTTTCATACAAATCAACTTATTACAAATGTTTGATTGCCCTCTTATACTCCCACCCCTGAAATCTCCCTTGCTCATCTATGCAGCTAGCTGAATTTACAAATGTATTTGTTGAAACAGTATATTGAATGATTTGTCTAGAGTCTAATAGCTATCATATATTTCAAAGTTCTTAGTCAAATGTAATGTTTCTTTTAATATCCAAAATCTTTCAATGTAAATTTGTTCTTGTCTGCACATACTGTTATCCTATATTTACAATAAAGATGGAAAAAAGGGGAAATATTTCAATGTTTTTTCTGCTTTAAATTTGCTTTTTCCCCCTTTTAAAAAAAAAGTCATGTATAATTGTAAAGTCCATTTTATTAGCTAAATAGGAGCACTTTTCCCCTTTCTTTATGCATGTGAATGCCTTCTTGCATTGTCAAAGTAACTCTTCCGGCTTTCCCTTATATATCATAAGGGTGTCACTCGAGGTGCAACAAACTATTTTTTTTCATCAAAGGTCATTCATGTGGTTTAATCTTTGAGCTGCCATGTGTTTTTGGTTCTAATACTATTTTTCCAAAATATTAGGGAAAAAATTGTGTAAAAAAAAAACCCACATATATATCTAGCTTAATATGCTATTCACAATAGGGGGATATGTGTAGGTGGACATAATATCAGCTCTTATATAAATGTGCATATTGTATTTTCATTTTTCCCCTGGTTTTTTCTTTCTCCTTAAAAAAAAATATTCACGTTTTATTGATCATGAACATATGGACATGAATGATTTTCATACAGCACCCAACTTCATTAAATATCTTATGGTACACTGATACATATAGTACTATTTTGGGATGTTGATGGTTGATGGTGCATTTCATAGACACTTATCATAATTTCATTTAAAAAATATAGATTTATTGAGTCTTGGATTGGTCAGTGTACCCATATGCACAAGGTCAAGGCTAATAAAGTCAAACCTGGCTATAGCGACCGCCCAAGGGAAACACAAAAAGTGGTCTTTGTAGACAGGTTCCTTTAGTACACGTTTCAATGAGAAACCATTTTCAAGGGAAACAAAGTATGTGGTCTTTGTAGACAGGTGGTCACTAAAACAGGTTTGACAGTACATACTGTACATACGTGTACATAATAATTCATAAACCAAACATTGTGGCCTTCTTCATTTCAGACTGCGTGAAAAACCGACATCTAGTGAGCGAAGCCGTACCCTGCCTGTTAACATCAAGAGGCTGCCTCAAACCAGGTCCCTGATTGAAGTAGGAGATCTACCATTGGGTGAGTACATGTATAATTATGACGACGGATAGTCAACCTGTCCAAAATGTCGAGCCACTCCTACTACCCATCCTTTCCAACCGGAGAACTATAAGAGAGATTATCAACAGTCCTTTTCAGGACTACACACACACTCAAGAAAGAAAGATTACCGACAGTCCTTTTCAGGACTCCCCAACCCTCCCCCTCTCTCTCACATGGTGCAACCGTAGACCTACTGTACATATGAAATTTGTTGATTTAGAATCACAAGTTTTTAACCCACCAAATACCAAGGCCAAGATACTATGCTGTTCTGTACTTTATCTTGGGAATAATGCCCCCTTTATTTTCTGAATCTTCAGCTTATATATCTTTATCTATATATATATATATATATAACCCATGAAAAGAATAGGATCAAGATAAGCTGGAGACGGATACCCCTAGAAATATATGTTAATTGAAAGTAAAACCATCTTTATCTGTCAAAAAAGGGACGTTATATATAATGTAATATGTGCTATACAAAAACTGAATATTATTATTGTCTTTTGCTATACTGTAGTTGCTGCTTTGACTGAATCCGATGCTGGCCAGAGAATCAACCAGGAAGCAAATCTAGCAGCAGAGTGTGGCATGATCATCCTGGATGTACTAGGTCTCTATTGCATCAATTTTAGGGTAAGTATTTGGTCATAATAATGTACCGGCCGTCACCCTCGTTGAGGGCGTCGACCGCATCACCCCTACCTTCCCTCACGGCGAGCCTGGTATTGGTGGCCATATCTTCGTGGAAGAAAGATAGAAGTGATGTATCTTATAAAATCCTAGCTCGTTTCAGTCAAAATATATGACTATAGAAATACAGGTATATGGAATAACTAAATTGATACTCAAAAAGAAGAACACATTTGTTTGAGACAAGATTTTAGTTTGAACACAAAAACAAAAAAAACTTCATTTTTATTTATCATTTCTTTTTACATCAATAGTTTTATCGCCACTGTTACAAATTCAAATAAGTCTTTATATATATATATATATTCACACAAGTTAATACTTATTTTATAAAATCTGTTTATTGTTATAACACTGTAAATTGGTAATGGACTTTGAATTAACTAAGGAACTATACCTGTTTGTTTATGAAGGAGAGTTTAGGGAATTAGTAAATGTTATTTAAAGTTTAGTGTTAAGTTTGGACCAATTTGTTGGGCGGCTCTTGCGAGACGACGTTTGGACCAATTTGTTGCGCGATTCTGCCGAATCGCCGTTGGACCAGTTTGTTGGGCGACTGAATCTTCCGAATCAGCCACGAATCCGAAAAATCTATCTTATATATACACTGTATGCGTACGTGGGGGAAATCATGCGTACGTGGGGGAAATCTATGCGCGTGCTGTAAGCAACGCCGCGATCATGCACATAGCTAGATAACTAGATGCGCTCGTACACATTGCAACCGGTCCTTATAAAGTTCCAAATCTTTATTAATTCAATATTAAATGCTTATTTATTCCAAAAGTTACACTGCTATAGTAATGGAAACATTACAATGCGTTTATTTGAAACTTTATACAAGGCATAAGATATATTTTTCAAGCTCTCCTTTGTAATAAGAGCAGAAATTTAACAAACAAATATTTCATAGCATGAATTTGGGTTTCACTGTTTGTTTACATAATGCGCGTCAACCGCACAACCTGAATTCCGATCCTGGTTAATAAACTTTAAAGAAGTACAAAATTCGAATTCTCTTACGTTTTTGACAAGAGATTGTTAAGACAATAATATGATATTAGAGATAATTTGTTTGTCTATCTGAATAAATATACAACTTTATCACATATTTCATACATAATGAATTCTTAGGCATATTACTACGATTTATAGATTAGATCTAGTGTGTCGGAAGCAACGTACGCGTATGCTTCCGGTTGTGTTTATACGTGAAGCCGTTCATACTAGACTTCTTCAAACTAGAAACTTTTGCTCGTAAGCAGGTATTTATACACAAAAACACACACAATCCAGACTATAACTCGCAGCGGTACTTCTGGAATAAAATTAATCGAGATTAATTTTTACCTATAAATGAAGAATGTGAAGGGATGAAGAGAAATAGGCTGGCTGCATGCAAGGTCTCGGAGTGAGCGAGAGAGAGAGAGAGAGAGAGAGAGAGCATAGAGAGAGAGAGGGAGACAGAGGGGAAAAGACAGAAATAAGACAAGATTGAGAAAAGAAAGGATGGGATGATTCAAGCTGCATGTTTCAGAAGTTTCAGATACTGAAAGATATCTAGCATGGAAATCAGTTACAAGTATAATATTGTGAGGGTGGATCGTTACAATAATGATGATGATGATGATGATGATTAGTAATAATAATAGTGGTTTTGTGTAAAGCGCTCATGCCTATCAAACTTGACACTCCTGGCGCTCCGCAACTATTACCCCGGTTTTAGCATGGCTGCCATTATGGCGCTCTAGCATTTCAAGGAATTAGTCCCTACCAGGTACTCATTTACCTCACCTGGGTCGAGTGTGGCAAATGTAGATAAGTGTCTTGCCAAAGGACATTAGTGCAGCGACGGGACTCAAACCAAGAACCATGGGATTCACAGTTCGGTGACTAAACCACTAGACCATGACACCTCTACATTATCAAAACTTTAAACATTACTTGATGATGATGATGATGATGATAACGAATGTGTCAGAGATGTTATATATTTGCATTATTAAAGCTTATCTGTACTAGTTTATAGGAGGGTTTAGACCGCCCTGCAAGGTTACTGGACAGGTGGTTATCTCATCAACTCAGCTCTCAATTAACATAAAATAAATCCAGTCCAATCCAAAAGATATTTGATATAGCGCCTTTTCCTTGCAGTTACAAAGCACTGCACACACGCTCCACAATGTTTGGGCCACTTAAAAACAAAAGTTAGACACTTCTCAGAGATCAGTAAAGTATAATGTAGGCTGGTAATAGGTAATTTCTAGCAATGGTCACCAATTAGGCATTTTTTTCTACATAGAGGGAGCAAGTAGCTACAAGTAGGACAGTGTGGCTTTAAATGCATTCTGTACAAAATCTTTTTCTTAATTTCTCCTCTTTTTGTCTCTCCAGACGGCAATGGACAGTGGGGATGGCAACAACCCCTTAATGAGAAAAGTGATTGATATCTTCACCAGTTTCCTCCATACAGGACAGTCAGAATCAACACTCAAGAATGTCTTCAGTTCCCTACGTCTCTTTCTAAACAGGGTAAGGTTCTCTCATCAAATTTTCTTTTTATATTTTATTATTTTTATTTATTTATTTATTTATTCGGTTTAAAAACATCAATACGTAAAGTTCAGGAACTCATAACGGTTGATTTAAAATGAAATTGAATAGTGTACACAAAATTGAACCAAAATATATACACTTAAGAAAATTGTTTTTAATATGCACATGAAAATATGGTTACAATACAATATTCAACGGCTGGCCCTCTGTCAATGCTAAGATTCAAACTCTTTCTATTCCAAGTGCTATAGAAACCATGTAAGCCCTTGTTCTACTTCGTCTATCTGAGCATATTTACAGGTAATGAGCAAATGTTCCCTTTCTGGAGCCGATCGGGTATCGACTCTTTATGATACAAATAATGTGAGTTGATGCCCTCCTGGCTCACAGCAAATGATGTCTTACTTTTGCATTGCATAATTACAAATTTATAAAGAACTAAAGGCTAAAATAATGTGTTTCTTATCAGATAGTTTTTATCTGTCCATGCTTGAGTTTTTATCTTGTTTAACTCTACACTGTAGCTTGACTCACACTGAAATCAGTTTGTATACACTGTTATGTATATTATCTTTAGAAGAAGGTTAATAGAAAATGTAGTTTGCTATACAATATATATTAAAAAATGTTAACCTGTTAATTTTATTTATCTATAATATCATATGCCAGGTACTGTGCTGTGTAATGATTTTGTGGTAATGTTGTGTTTGTCATTTTATTGTAACCTCGTACATGTATGTACATTTTACCATCATGTCATCTTATTTTAGGATGGCTACCTCTTTCTTTATGGGTGCTACCTACATGAACGAAGCAACTTTTATATTTTTGTTACAATTTATTCATATATTGTTTCATGTTTATGTACCAATGTTTAATGCTATGAATGCATATATGAGCCTGTTTAAAATGTTTTGGTGATATAAAATTGAATTGAATTAATATATGCTATAAGACGTGTAAATGAACTGGGAGACTCTGTTGAACCACGCTCAACTTGGTCCAACTCTATATGAATAAATTATATCTAATGGGAAAGATAGATAAATATGAGATAAGTCATTCTTCCTAGCCCTATAATCCACTCTCTGTAGTCAGACTGGGATGAATTTGGCGATGACATCTACATCATTCCTCCGCGACACCACCACCATCATCATCGCCATCATCATCGTCATCACAGGGTTTTCTTTGGCGCTGAGCAGGCCGAACCCTATTTCTATTCCCCGAATGAGTCTTATCCGGTGTGTAGTTGGCATCGTGTCGACCCATGACCTTTGAACCTTGGCTGCTGATCTTTGAGCATATCTACGGAATCGTGTTGCAACATGAACATCTTTTGCTTTCTCTTGCTTGATTTTCTCTTCTCTTTTCTTTTTTTTGTATAATTAAGGTGAAGACAATAGACCCTACATACGTTAATAGTATATTGAGATTTAGGAAAGTTTCTCCCTACATAAAACATGTTTCAGTTTATTTGTCCTGTAGGCTTGTATCTAAATGAATTGAAATACACATATTAATTTCTGCTATGTTAGGCAAGCTAGGACTCCAGACGTTAATGCACTACAGATTTTCTAGATGTAATATCGAAATATTTGGGAAAGGAATCAAATTTGGTATGAAAACATTTGAACATTAAACAAAATATATTTCTTTGAACTCTAAATTGTGGCTTGTTTAGGGTAATACTGGCAGCCAATTTGAAAAAGTAAATAGAAAATTGATTGACCGTTGGATAGATAGAAACCTACATGTACATGAATGCTCTTTTCTCATATTACTGAAGTCTTTTCTTATGAGCACCACCCCTGCAGCAAGCGCATGGAACATTCTTTCACATACTCTGTCGAATACTGTCACATTTCTTCTACCTTTATATGGACTATGTCAAATGGCAGACATTCCTGTGCATGGCTCCTTCTCTCTATTTATATTTCTCTCTCTCTCTCTCAATTAGAATGTTTACAAATGGACTGTTCTTATCTTTTTCTTTGAATTCTTCCTCACTTTTTGTGATCTTCATTATTTCCAAAATGTCATTGCCTGATGGCTGCTTTCTCAATGAATGGCAAGCACACACATGTATGAGCATCAGATATTTATATATTATGAAGCTGAATGAACAGCATACATGTACATGCTGTAGCTGTAGCTTCAGTATACACATGAGTTACCTCTATAAATGGGTACAATAGACACATTATAATGCAACAAAAATGTGGTCTAGCTTTTGATAAAAAACTTTAGTTTTGTATTACTTTGTAAACTACGTTATTTTGTGAATACAGTTTTTTAAGATTTAGGTCATAATGAAAGTATTCATTTGGTAGTAGTGTGCAGGCAAGCCACAAAGGAAGTTACCTCAGTGTTAAGTAAAAAGGTTAATACCCTTGTGGCTCCAGAGTCCAAACAAAAGGATTACATTTATCTCATTATATTTCATTAATTTGCTTAATTTATTCTTCTATTTTCTCTTGCTCTTCAAAACAGTTCCCTGTGCCTCTTTTCAAAGGAACAGCCAACCTCTGTGGAGACCTCTGCCTAGCAGTAAGTAATATTTCATCGTTTTTAGAATTCAAAACATAGCTTTTGTCCCCAATATTGTCTCCATATTGTCTCAAATGTCATCCTCAAGTAAGTGTTCCCTTTGAAAACACACAAAAAACAAAAAGTAAATGGTTAAGAGCATTCAGAATAGAGCGTGGGAGTCATGAAAGTTATGTGGCTTTGGAGTGACTACTTTTGGATACATGTGGTATCTTTGTTTTTCAGTGTAGCAAGATATGAACCGACGCCGTATTCTGAAAATGATATCATTTGTCATAACAGACTGAAATGGCATAGAATTTAACACATATGTACATGTACTGTATCAATGATAGTGGTGCAATTGTCTTTTTTTACCATGCGCTTACATATATGCAGCCAGCTTTTCGCTGATATGAATGAATAACTTTCTTATATCAATATACACTGTGTCATAAACATTAAAGACCATTTTTTTTCTTTCAGAATAGCCCTGCAGGAAGGTTGTCTTGCTTTATGGCATTACTCTCTATGGGTACTTGTTGTTTTCTGTGTAACAATGCAGTATATATTCATCTTTTCCATGTATTTTCTAATCCACCTCAAAGCTCTTGAAGAACCTGAATTCCAAGCTCGTCTCGACAAGGAATGAAGCGTGCGCTCTTCTCTATCTTCTGATGAGAAGTAACTTTGAGTTCACAACGAGGAAAGACTTTGTCAGAGTACATCTACAGGTAAGTAGGAGGTGGTAGTGGTGGTGGTGATGGAGGGGAAGGAGGAGGGGGGGGGGGGAGATGATGGTGACAATGAGGTTGATACTTGTTGTGGAGGTGGTAATATTAATGATGAGGAGGAGGAAGGTTATAATACTTTTGATGATGATGATGAGGGTAATGACATTGATAATATAGATGGTGATATTGATTAGGGTAATGAGGATGATGATTTTAATGATCTTAAAGATGGATAAAGGTGATTTTGATGATGGTAATAGTGAAAGACATGATTAAAAACTGATTTCCTGAACAAATTATTTCTGTGATCATTTTTTATCAAATTGATAAAACCACAATTTCTATGGGGCTTTACATTTTATTTCCTTATGTTTATTTTCTAGGTGATCATTTCTGTAGCTTCATTGATAGGAGAGGCCAACAGCTCTCACTTCCAAGAGTCCTTAGCAACCATCAACAACTATGCAAACAGTGACAAGGGCATGCAGGTACATTTAATAACATCATTATACAGTGAAACCTGTATATAAAGACTGCTCAAGGCAATCATGAAATGTGGTCTTTATAGGCAGGTGGTCTTTATGTACATGTTTCTTAAAGGTATAGACCAGTTTTGGAAACGTCCCCCTTTTCAAAAATGAAATGGAAGCTCGTATTACCAATCATGTGAAAGAATATGTTTTGACTTAATACCTGATGATACAAATTTGCCGGGAAACCGCCTACTAATTGATATATTCTGTAAATTATTATATCTATCCGGACTGGATGGATATTGCGTACCATATACATCTTTCTGTGTACAGTGCTTGTAACTTTATCAAGACTGGGCTAAATTTCTTATCATTTTGATGATTCCAGAACCTTGCGGTACACACCAATACTGATATACTAGATGATCAACCTTTTCTGATCAATTCCACAACGTTTCCTTCAAAATGCAATCGCATGACCAGAACCCGTCTATACCTGTGCATGTATCAATGAGAAACTATATTCAAGAGAAACAAAATATGTGGTTTTTATAGATGGGTTGTCTTTCTATACAGGTGGTCGCCAAAGAAGGTTTGATTGTACTTTTATCATTTAAACCTGTCAGTGCTGTGGTGGTTCATAGGGGATGAAACATTTCCTCTGGCCTTTTTATGTCATCAATGATGTACACATATATGTGTAACTGTTATTGGTTAGGTTGCAACCAGGTTTGAAGCTAAAAGTGCATTTAGTGTATGG
The DNA here is from genome assembly GCA_035222895.1 of Strongylocentrotus droebachiensis. NCBI lineage: Eukaryota > Metazoa > Echinodermata > Echinoidea > Camarodonta > Strongylocentrotidae > Strongylocentrotus > Strongylocentrotus droebachiensis. Next base: position 63,686 of record JAVYIG010000404.1, on the reverse strand, counting down.
AATTTCTGCCATTTTAGATTTAGATGGGAGGGCGTATTGTGAAAATTGTTAATATGTATTAGAGTCTTTAAAAATCACCTTTTTCTTTTGTAGAACAGTGTGTTGATGAACAAAGAAAAGAGGATTTGGGATTAGATACATATGAAGTACTATTTTCAAACTATACAGTTTGTAAGCTTGATGGCTCAGCGAGATTTAGAGTGATATTTGAGGGAGCGACGAACAGAGAATCATGCCTTGTTTCATCCTGTTCCTTGCAGATATACTGTAGACAAACATCTATTTTAAATTATCCTCTCTCTGTCTCCTCCAGCACACCGCATTCCCGTCACAAGTCAAGGACCTGACCAAGAAGATCCGCACCGTTCTCATGGCAACGGCCCAGATGAAGGAACACGAGAAGGACCCAGAGATGCTAGTGGACCTCCAGTACAAGCTCGCCAAGTCCTACGCCAGTACCCCTGAGCTTAGAAGGACATGGCTGGACAGTATGGCCAGGATACACATAGAGAACGGCAACTATTCTGAGGTAAAGTTAAAGCTTATCTGTACTAGTTTATAGGAGGGATAAGACCGCCCTGCATAGTCACTGGAATAAGACCGCCCTGTCTAGTCACTGGAATAAGACCGCCCTGTCTGGTCACTGGAATAAGACCGCCCTGTCTGGTCACTGGAATAAGACCGCCCTGTCTGGTCACTGGAATAAGACCGCCCTGTCTGGTCACTGAAATAAGACCGCCCTGTCTGGTCACTGGAATAAGACCGCCCTGTCTGGTCACTGGAATAAGACCGCCCTGTCTGGTCACTGGAATAAGACCGCCCTGTCTGGTCACTGAAATAAGACCGCCCTGTCTGGTCACTGGAATAAGACCGCCCTGTCTGGTCACTGGAATAAGACCGCCCTGTCTGGTCACTGGAATAAGACCGCTCTGTCTGGTCACTGGACGGGTAGTTTTCTCATCAACTCAGCTCTCAGTTAACATAGGAAAAAGAGGTTCATGGGGGACCAATGGTCACCGATTAGGCATTGTTTTCTCTATAGAGGGAGCAGGTAGCTACAAGTAGGACAGCGTGACTTTAAAGAAGTGAAATTAATTGCCTCAAAGTTATCCTACATTTACATTCCTTAATCATGTCTAGCAAGAATACACTTGGACAAGGGTGACTATTTTATGATAAAGTTAAATATTGCACTATTTTGTTTAATTTTTTTATCACATACTCTGTATTTCACAAGAGTGTATGTGCAAACTAGCTCTTGTCCTGTTCATATTTTTTTGGGGGTACTAAATGATAAATTAACCAGACATCCAGAACGGTCCAGATTTGTGAACATTTCATGTCATGGAAAATAAAGAAATCTCTACACTGGAATTTTGCATTACCATTTCCTGCTGTGAAAAGGGCTACCAAGTACAATAATCAATGCTCATTAGTTCCTGGTCTTACAATATGAAAAAATGTCCATACAAGCTACACCAAGTCAGACATTAGCCTTTACTGCCCATGTGTACAAGCTGCAATTTTCACTGAACACTATTTTTGGGGCAGGTTGCTCTAACCTACCCATGTACTGAGACATTAATCTACATTTGCCACCCACAAGAGAAATAGGGACCTGGTAGGATGACACAAACCTCTGTATTAGATGACCATGAGGTAGGAATACCTTCCATGGAGTGGAGATGGTGCGCCTTGTGCAAGAATGAATCTGATGACCGGGGTAATAATATCTGTAAAACACTTAGAGACGGTATTTCGTATGAAGTGCTTTATAAATCCAGATTATTATCATTATTTTACTGGTAAAACTAAATTTAAGCTTTGCAATAACATTTAACTTGAATGTCTTTATCTTGACAGGCTGCTCACTGTTACATCCACATAGCAGCGCTGATAGCTGAGTACTTGAAGCGAAAGGGAACCTATCTTCAGGGCGTCCAGGCCTTCAGGAGCATCTCACCAAACATAGAAGGAGAGGAGAAAGGCATCAAGAGCGATTCGGGAATGCAAGATGTCCAGTACACAGAGGTGAGAAAGAGGCATGCTGATTAGGGGCAGGGCGGAGCAAGGGCAGGGCGGGGCAGGGGCAGGCGGAGCTTTGGTTTGCCCATCTGGTTAAGAGGAGACCAATTTTGTTAGGGGTTCTGTTTTGCTAAACTACATTTATATTCAGAACAAGAAATGTTGTTATTGATATTGTTAGGTTTGGTATTAGTTGTAGTAATAGTTGTAGCAGTAGGAGTAGCAGTAGTAATAACAGTAGTAATAGTAGCAGTAGTAGTAGCAGTAGTGATAGTAAATTGAAGTAAAAGTCATAGTAGTAGTAGGAATAGTAGCAGTGGTAATAGAAGTAGTAGTATTTCTACTTACAATCTATGCCCCGTTTAATGAAACCTGTTATCAATAACAAGTTGCAATAACCGCTATTAGCTACTGAAGTCGTTGCATTTGTTTGGATGAGAGCAAATTTGTTATAGAAATGTGAGATTTGTTTATCGATAACAAGTTTTATAAAACAGGGCCCAGATTTTGGTGCCCTATACATGTATGTGTGCAGTTCCATTTACCTTTATCTGTGTGCTCTGTTTTTAAATGTTTGTAATTTTAAGCAAGATTTACTCAATTTGGTATCCCATTTTGATGATTCCGAAGCATCACATTATACAATTAATGTATTTTACTACACAATCAACCATACAAGACATCTTATTTCAAATCATTGGGTCATCCGCGTTACCCAACCTTTGTCAAAAACGGGCCCCTTTATTCACAAACTGTCAGGGGTAATGTTTGTGAATTAAACTCCTCTCATCTACAAATGGCCTGGTCCAATTTACCCAACCCTTTGTGAAACCCATACGGTAAGTCCACGAAAGGTCATGTAATGCACCCCTCCCCCCCCCCCCCCCAACCGGATGCGATGACCCATTGATTCTAAGTAAGCCATCCAAGACAGTTTGTAGACATATTCTTTCACATTGCAGTCACAATGTGACCCAGGTTCTAAACCAAGGCGATGCGCTAGTGCCCTTTGGTAAGGCCTTAATCGTCATTACCAGGTCCCTCAGAGAGGACCTAAAGCCGTCGGTCCTCTGGTTGCTTTACTAACAAGCTTTTATTGCTCTATTAGCTGTCAGTTAAAATAACCACCACTATCAAACATGACCCATTACTCAATATTATTTTCTATCTTGTTGTTTAGGATAACCTTCTTGCCGAGTTGGAGCTTTGTGCTGAAGGTCTACAGAAGGCCGAGAGATACGAGTCAATGGGAGAAGTCTATAAACTCATCATTCCATTCTATGAGAAGAAGAGAGATTTCCAGGTATGAAAAGACAAGTTTGGGACATATGAGGGTTTTTTTATTTGTTCTAAAAGCATACTGGAATAAGGAATGAGACATGTGTTTTGAACTTAATTATTTGTTCCTATAGTGGAATTGAATTGCTTTTTGGATTTTTTTTTGGATTACCTGGATATGAATTGAATAACATTCATTTAAGTTTGAATAGAAGCTTGTGACTACTCAACGAACTATGGAGAGAAAGATGTTGCATTTATCTCTGCGAGACAAAATCAACCACAAAGTCATACGCCAGAAAACAAAGGTTAAAGACATTATGGAGAAAGTCAGAGAATCAAAGTGGAGATGGGCTGGGCATGTAGCAAGACTTCAGCACAATAGATGGACAAATCGTTTAACACAATGGCAACCAAGGGTGGGAAAGAGAAGAAAAGGAAGGCAGAAGAGAAGATGGAGAGATGACCTAACATCATACATGGGAACGGCCGCTTGGACTAGGACAGCTAGAGACAGAAGAGAATGGAAATTTCATGAGGAGGGCTTTGTCCAACGTCTGGATGAACTATAGCCTGATAGATAGATAGAAGTTTGAATAGATTAAAACTCAAAAGGAATTTAGAATGGAATTAATTTTTCCTCCTTTTTTATCTTTTTTTTAATCTTTTTGTAATCTTGATTTTGTTAATTGTGTTATTGTCAAGTTATTGTTATTTTGTATACTTTGTGAGAATTAATTTAAACGAGCCATTTATGTGCTCTTCATGATCCTCCCATTTCAGATATCTTATTTTATATGTTCTTATTTTGCAGATTGTATAATATTATTTTATCTTGACATGGAAATAAATAAATTTAATGAAATGAAAGTAAATTTTACTATGACAATGAAGTAAATTGAATGAAATAGAAGTGAAAAGTCAATTGAAATAGGACTATTCCCTGTCCAGAGATGATGACATTCTGTTCCTTTGTACTTTGTTGTGTCCTATAGAGACTTGCTCTGGCCTATGGAAAGCTAAGCAAAGCCTACGAGAAGGTCATGAAACTACAAGGTACTGGCAAGCTGTTACTAGGCAACTATTTCAGGGTCGCATTCTTCGGTCAGGTGAGACAATTCTCTTCTTTATTCCATCAATTATCATTTCATCTTAGACACTAGTATTGAAAATTATCGTTGTTCTCTAGTACAGAGATAATACTTTTTATTCATGATACAGTGTGTGTCCCTTTCACAATTTTTGTTCTTAAAGTATTCTGCTTTTTTCTTTTAATAATCTGGAGGAAAACACTACTTCTGACTGGAACCTAATAAATTTGGAGTGGACTATTAGGCTATTATTATTATTATTATTAGTCAGATATGTGTATGTTGATAAAAATGATTGATACAAATGAGTTGCTTAAGCCACAAAAGAATAGACAAAGGTATTGCTTTAATACTTTCTGTGTGGTTTAGACACTGAGACACCCTTTTGAATAACGAGTCAGTGAGTTTAACAGTTTTATTTAACAAATGTAAGTTTTCTCCCTGTGCATATTAGATCCCTTAAATTAGGCATGTAAGCAGACTTTAAGCGGAATGATTCATGCTCAAACAACTTTTACAATCTTTTGAGTGTGAACGTTTACTACCTATACTATATGATTTCTTGTAAAATTTGTGTGAACAGAAATGTTTAATCATGCACTATTATAATTAGATGATAAGTTTTTATTATTATGCTTTGTCATGTGACAGCACTTTGAGGAGGATGATGGGAAGGAATACATCTACAAGGAGCCAAAGGTCACGACCTTACAATCAATCTGTGAGAGATTACAAGCCCTTTTCTCTGAAAAGTTTGGCTCTGAGAATGTGCAGCTCATCAGAGATTCCAACAAGGTTAGCCACTTTGATTGAATTGTTCACTTTTTCTTCTTGTTCCTCCATGTGTGTGAAATCTTTTGCTTTTTCCTTTAGTTCCTCAATGTGTATCACTTTATGTATTTTGGTAGATGAATTGGTGGTGGTGGTGGTTGTTATTTTACCTGACTGCTAAGAAAGCATAAATGCTTGTAAGTAAGCAACCAAACGGCCGACGGCTTTAGGTCCTCCCCGATTAATGCCTTACCAAAGGGCACTAGCGCATCGCCTTGATTTCGAACCCGGGTCACCGGATTACGAGACCACTGTTCTGGATGTATAGATTTGAACTGTCTTACCCCAGCCACACTAATGGGACTGTATACTTAACAAAAATTGAAAATGGCCTTAATGTTTTCAGTTAACAGTGTGACCAAGGTATGAATAGTTGGGTTATTTTATACTTTTAGTGTGTGTCAATTAGATCAGATCGTATACTTACATACAATTGCCAGTGTAAGCCAGTGTGTAAGTGCAGCAGGAAAAAGAGCTGATAAAAAAACCCAGAAAAGTGGGCCATTCCTCACAAGCATTTGCTTTTCTTTTGGTGCTTTCCATACTGTATTTTGTATTATTGTTTTTATGGTTATGGTTAAACGAAATATCTTGAATCTTGAATCTGATTAGTTATGCTTGCAAACAAAATGTGATGCCACCATCTTCAGACTGTCAGTAGGGAGATCAGACAAAAGAGATGATAGGAAATGTTCCTCACGTGGAACCTCACTTTTCCCATCCTTGCTATATCACAGGTGAATATTGACACGTTGAAACCCGCCATTGCCTACATCCAAGTCACCTTCGTGAAGCCTTTCTTTGACGAGAGGGAGCTTGCGGAACGAAGGACCATCTTTGAGAAGTCAAACAACATCCGACGATTTGTCTTTGAGATGCCCTACACCAAGAAGGGAACTGCTAGGTCAGGGGCAGTGGAGGACCAGTTCAAGAGAAAGACCATCCTTACAAGTAAGAATTATAAATTCAATCTTAATGAGTCGGATATATCACGTTGTGATGAATTTATTCTAGCGCTGATGCGAGTGATCTCGTTTGCATCACTTGCATCCACAAATAATATGCCCTATGCTGCTCTGTGCTGTGGTACAAACAAATTACACTTTCATTACTTTGACTATACATATCGGTTTAGATTTTATTGACTAGGTAATAGCATCGACAGAGAATTTATGTAATCATTTATTTGTATAAAGGGAGAGGGGGAAAAAAAGGAAGTCTTCATGTCTCCAGACTTCTGGACATTCTCGTACATCAAGAGAGTCTATAGCATTCACAGGGTCTTGACACATTCATGTTACTTTCTTATTTCATCAAATTTAATTCAAAGTGTAGCATGGCAAGACATCGTGTCTTTCCCATCGTGTGACTCGGGGGCCAATCAGGTATAATACGACTATGAACATCGAGACTGCATTATTCATGTGCGTTCAACATACGCAAAATCGAAGCATGAGGGGAACTTTGGTCTGTTTCACTAGAGCGGCTTGACCGTTAATCAAGTCCATAGGTTTGCGTGCAGTAATTGTTCAAAAGAAGTCGTAGATGGCGTTAACCAGAATTTTCCATGCTACACCCCCTTTAACCCCTCTCCATCTTCCTGTTTTCTCCACCTGTCTCCACCAGCCTCCCACACATTCCCGTACATCACCAAGCGGATCCAGGTGGTGTACCAGCAGTCTCAGGAGTTCAACCCCCTCCAGGTGGCCGTAGAGGAGCTCCAGGTCAAGGTCAAGGAGATGAATGAGGTCTTGGACAGTGACAACGTCGACATGAAGAGGCTCCAGCTACTACTGCAGGGCAGTGTCAGCGTACAGGTGAGAAGCAAAGGTTTAGTTTTGCTTCATACGCCGCGTAAACGTATCTCATAGTGGAACCAGACGGTCCCTGCGTGAATCCTATGTCAGTGACTGAATTCAATTGTCAATGATTTCACTCTTTATTTCACAATAATTTCACGCTCTCATCTAGGTGATCGATCATTAACTGCCTGTGCATCGAGATTAAGGAACCGTCTTCCCCAAATCCTTCGCTCTTGTCGCCAGTTATCTACTCTTAGAACTCAACTAAAGACATACCTTTTTCAGATTGCTTACAATTAGTCACTGCTTTTTTGTCTTTCCCAGTTAGAATCATGAACATACATTTTTGGTATTTTTTTTTTGTAGTCTCATCACTACCTTTGATTAGGCAACTAGATATTGGCACTTTATGCATTCCTGGATTGGATTGCATTGGATTGGATATTTGCTATGGAACGAAACTCGAAACTTTCATAATAAAATTGAGTTTATATGCTACGTATACATTGTACATGTACACATATGTCTGATAGATGTTGACTCTGTCTGACCACATTTCGTTCAATTACAGTATTACGACAGGTAAAGAGTTAAAGATCTTAATGTTCTCCTGTATCCTGCTACGTTCTTCTTTTATCCCCCTCAACCTCATCTACGTAAATATTAGTTAAAGAACCCTCTGGAAATGATCAGAAGTAATCAAAGTTTCTTCCTCTTCAAGTTGACAAATCAGTTGTTCTTGCGACATATAGATGATAGGCCTACATGTATAGCTGTATTTGTTAATTATCTTTTTGTTATAACTACCGGTAAGGTTTGTCTCAAAGACAGCTTTGTTTGAATTTGATTTTTTTTTTTTTTTTGGGGGGGGGGCGGTTAAGTAAGAGTTTAGGGGACCATGAGTACCCTGCCCTTGACAAGCTTTTTTAATTATTTGTTTTGGTGTGTATTTTGCAGGTCAACGCAGGACCAATGGCTTATGCTGCCGCCTTCCTAGGGAGAGGCAGGGAGGAAAAATGGAACAGCCAACAAATCAGTGACCTCAAGAAAGTCTTCAGGTTGGTATTTAACTGGTACAGAGAAACCTGCGCATAAAGACCATCAACTGAGATTCATAAGAAAAGTGGTCTTTATAGGAAGGTTTGTAGATGCTGCTGCCTTACGTGTAGGTTTTAATGGAACAGCCAACAATTTGGTGACCTCAAGAAAGTCTTCAGGTGCAATGGTATTTCATGGTAAAGTGAAACCTGTATAGAAAGATCGCTGAAAGGAGACAAGATAAGAAAGAAGCTGAAGGTAGCTGGTTTGGACACTTCGATAGCGCTAATGAAGGAAAAAGAGTAAAGTTCATTATGATGCGAGTAGTTTGATTAGTATTGCTGAAAAATAACCCATTGAATGAGCAGATGAGGAGAAATGAAGGCGATACAATTTATCCATTGCAGTTTCTCTTTTTAAAAGGATTTTTATTCTATTCGTTTTGTAGGGATTTTGTGACATCATGCCACAATTCGCTGTATGTCAACGCTCAACTCATCAAGTCCGACCAGTACGAGTATCATGAAGATCTAGAACAGAAGTTCAACTCCATGGTCCACACGATATCATCTCTAACGGGGGACAAGGTGAGAGAATGGTGATGGTAGTGATGAAGACAATGATAACGTTGGTGGTGGTGGTTTTTATGGTGATGATGATGGTGGTGGTGATGGTAGTGATGGTGATGATTATACCATTATCATGAGTATCTAGAACAGTTCCAATCTATGGTCCCTACAATATCATCTATAACAGGTAGGAGGTGAGAGGATGATGATGATGATGGAGCAGGCGCGTACGCAGGGGGGGGGGGGGGTTAAACCCCCCCCCCCTTGAGTTTTTTTTGTGTATGTTTTATATGAAAACCCCCCCTTGTGTCCGCTTACCCCCCCCCCCCCCCCAGCTGGCTGAGTCGTTGCGATTTTTTTTTTTTGACTTCCCCCCCCCCCCCCCAAAAAAAGTGTCTGCTTACCCCCCCCCCCCCCCCCCCCCCCCCCCCCCCCCCCCGACTTTTCGGCCGGCACGATTTTCAAATTTTGTTGTCGTTGCAAAATTTTGGGCCCGATTTTAAAACCCCCCCCCCCCCCCCCCCTTGAAAAAATCCTGCGTACGCCACTGCGATGGAGATAGGGGTGGCGGTAATGGTGCAGGTCATAATGGTGGTCGTGTTGATGGTGGTGATGTTTGTTATGATAGTGGTGAAGATGGTAGTGATGGTAGTAGTGATGATGTTGGCAATGGCAATAATAGTGCTGATTTTTATGGAAATTATGAGATAATGATGGTTCATAAAGTGATAAAGATGATGATTTTCAAGTTTGTATCATGGATAAAACTTTAAATACAGAATGACTCTAGTATGATACTAATAATCAAATGAAACATCAATATATATCATTATGTATAATCACATGTAAGATGCTCCTTAATCTCAATTTCTTCGTGTTATCTTCTCATTTATCTTCAGTTAACCGATGATGAGCAAACATTAGGGAGACGATCTTCGTCTACCATCTTCAGTGCCATCAGCGGAACACCTTGACCTTTGCACCTCATGACCTGTGACCTCGCAAGATTAACACTTGTCTGAAGCAAACGTATAATTCCAAAGAGGTTGTCAATTCAATGGACTCTGTCCACCTGAAAGAGTGATGGGAACTCTTTATCCGGATCACATGAGATGCTGTGGAGCCCAGAATATTATATCGATCTTAACTTGACACTGGAAGTTGGATCTGCTGCAGGTCATGATTCCATCATCCATACAACCAACTGATTCATCTAACAAGTGACTGGCATCCAGTTTTGGCAGTGGATGACATAACACATTTCTTGATATTTCAACAACACACTCTGTAACAATATAAAGACTTTTAAGAACATTTAAGAACGTGTATGAATCTGCGTTTCTTTGCGTAACCTACAAATTCCTGCTGCAGCCAACATTGAAAGTGGAGCCCTTCATCTGTGACGTATCAGTTGTAACCTGTTAGTTTGACATGAGTTTTGTTCTCCAAAAGGGGATATTTCTACCTGCTATCAGCTTTGTGGATACTTTACATAAATGTGTGTGAAAACTTGAATTAAAAGACAGCAAGTTATACAAATGTAGAATAATGTTTTTAGACGGATCTTGAAATTTTGAATTTTGGTTTTGTGATCGGTAATGAAATACATGTATGTTTTTTCTCGGAACATTGCATTTTCAAGTGCATTTGATATGAATCCAGGAGTAAAATTTACACAGAAATGCCAGCTAGTATATAAAGATATTGTGTAATCTGTTATTCTGTTGAGGTTGGCAAATTGCAAGTAATGGCAGACATGAAGAAATAACTAGTAATGCTCTTTTTAAAAATGTGTTGTTTTATTATGTAATAATTCTCTCGTAGACATTTTAATGTTTAGATAAAGAAACTATTTATTCATTTTGTAGCTTATATAGTAAAGAGTAATATATCTTTGTAGAGTTCATTTACTATTCATATGGGTGCTAACTGATATCTTTTGGGCAATATCTAAATATTTTCAGGCTTGATTTATTGATGATTAAAGGCTGGTATAAAGCAGTGACATTGACCTATGGATAATGAGATATGCGAGTTGTCCCTCTGGCAATTTGAATGGCTATCCTATTACTTAAATTTATCTCTTTTGGAAATAAAGTTATCAGAAAAATGATATAGACACACACAAAATGATGATATGTAAGTTGAAATATAAAGGACTACATAAAATGTCCCGTCTAATATGGCATCAAATTGGAATGTATGACATTACCTGTATGTGTAAAACATTTCTAGATAGCCATAATTGGATTTTAAGCTTTTTGTTGTTAACTTGAAAATTACACAATACATGGAGAAAAATATTATTTTTTGTGAAGCAAACTGCTACAAAACATGAGGTGATATTCGGTGCAATTAAGTAGTGTGGTCAAGAAAAGAAGTTGATAATGCAATGTGATACATTTACGTGGATGGAAATAAGAAAGGGGCCATTATTGTATGTTAAATAGAAAAACTGTGTTCTTTCATATCAAATTTAACTATTTGAAGCCATGTTTGAGTTATTTTGTTTGTAGAAAGTTTCATAATGTTTGATGAGATGTGAATAATAATGAGTTCATGAAATCGCTTGTTAATAATGATCTTGAAAGTTTTCTTTTTTTACATTCCAATAATTCTTTTTGTTTTAGGATGATGTCATTGTAGGGAAGATGAAAGCAAAAACAGAAATATGATGTATATGTTTGCAACTGAAATTTGTGCAAGCTTTTTTATATATCTGTTTTCATATGGGAGTTTAAACTATCAAATTAGTAATCTGATGTATAAAATACCCCAAAAACGAAGTAATCTTTACATTACATTTCCATGTATGAACTGAATGTTGACTCTAAAGGCTCCATAATTTAAACTACATGTATTTTACTTGTAAATTAATTGCAAATGGAGAGTGCAGGGGAAACAAAATTATAATCTGCTTTTAATAAGGGCCCTTGAGCATACACAGTTGCATGTACAGTACGTATCTCTCCTTGAAGATATTATATAAAATGCACAACTCTAACTATCCTTAGACATGTATAATCATCTTTTTCAGCTGCTATATGTTTTTTAATGCGGTATACTACATGATTTGTGAATTGGGCTGTAGATTAAGCTGATCTGTTGAAAAGAAATAAAACATTAAATGTTAAAGAGACAAGACCCTTCTTGTACTTTAGCAGATAACTATATGTGGACTTGGTGTACCTGGATTACATGTACTTGGTAAAAGAGACCCTTTCACAACTTGGGGTCAATGGTGAATTGTCCATTTTCGATTCTCACATTCATCACGACTAAATCTGCAATAAAAATCATATAACTTAAAAGATAATGGATGTTATATTTTCTTTCCTTTTTTCTGAAAAGAGGTTTTTTAAACGAAATTTGATCTCAATATGCACCGGTGAGGGAAAAGAATTAATAAATCATGACTGAAATATTTTGCAAGATCTTTTTTTCTAATTGTGATGTAACACTTTTTTTCTTAAAATTTGCACTGCTATCATTAATATGCATGAAATATGGAAAATGACATTAATTAGTGATTGGTTATATTTACTGTATCAATCATTCTTGTACACTGTACTTCGTTGAAAATGATCACTATCCAGTAAAGTCTGAATTAGACATTAATGGTAAGACAAGTATTGGATCAATTAATATTTCTTTTCGGCAACTCAAATTTTGTAGTACATCAAATGTTTTGTATGTGGTCCTGTTTTTCTAGGTGATTTCTTTTTAGATATATATCATTATAATTGTATAAATTATGAATAAATTAGTATCTAAAGCATATTTAAATGCACCATCCCCATATTCTGGGAAAAGACAAAATGATATTAATGACTTCAGTGTTAATTTGTTCATATGTGAAAAACAAGCAGTTTCCTTTTTGACTATGTAAATAAATTGTACCATTTTACTGTCATAACTTTAACATTAAGTTTAACTTAAGAAGTCATGCTATAGTAAATGTATTTTACATGATGGGTTGTCTGTGTATTTGTCTGTGAATTAGTGTACAGTTATAATGATATGCCAAAAGATATGTTTATTTTTTGAAGAATATGAGATTGTGGTGGATTTGTGTGTACTAAGCCTTGACAATATGCACTTGTAAAACAGGATTGGAAAAAAAGAGATGTTAGACAAAATACCAAATAATTGTCTGATTCGTAAGTAGCCCCGTGATAGCTTTGAACATGTGACTTGAATTTGTAAGTAAGGACATTAATTTGATGGAGCAGAGGAATAAATACATCATAATGCTGATTGAAAGTAAAGTTTTGACATACACATAAGCTTGAAAACAAAATAACATTTTCAAAAATGTTCATGCAACGTGAGATGAAATGAATGTAACGATGACAAGCTTTTGAACTTGTCAGGTTTAAAAATTTCATTGTATCATGGGATTTAAAGAAAAATAGATTTAAGTATATACCGGTAATAAAAAAGACTCCTTGCAAATGCTCTTGTTGCTCTGAAGAAATGCTTATACCCATATATTTGTGATAATGGCAGTGTATAATATAGCAATTTGAGGGGGAAAATGATATCTGTGATATTTATATCCTCATTGGTAAATTGGTTTCTGCTATGTTATAATGAATACAATCTTGCACAAATCAGATATTTTTTCAGCCATGATGTTGTGTATTGCTGAATTAGAAGTAATAATTAAAGTTTCAATGTTTCTTTCGTTAATTATATCACCAAGATCATTAGCCAGAAATGTATCTTCATTATCCAGTAGTTTTTTTTAAATAGAAGAGCTCTGATAAAGAAATGATATATAGGTATAATTTAGTACATTTTGATTATTATAAATGAAACACGAATAACCACAGGGATTTTTAGTTTTTTGCTGAATTGTTGTATTTATCTTCAATTTAGCATAAATATACTTGCCAATGGATACATGTGAATTACTAATAGATTAGTTCCAGAATGACAGAATAGCATTGCATAATGTTACTAGAACAAGCTACTACATGTGGTGTAGGAAAGAATTAAAAAAAACTGACAAACATTTAGTTACATGAAGTAGAGTATGCCAAGATACTCATAATTGTTGACTAAAAGTAGTGAAGTCAACTACGAAATAATTCCATGATAAAATCGTCATTGATGTCATAAACTGATAAATCTGTACATTCATATGAAAAAGCGAAAGAACTGTTCACTATCATTTTTATTATCAGCTTATTTTTTTTAATCCAACCAATAAAGATTTAGCATCATCAAAGAATATTTCTGTGTCCCCTTCTAGAAACTTACAATAGATAATATTTTAGTATAAACCATCTCCTCTTACGAACCAGTATATCAGCAGCAGATATTTTATGGAGATATGTTGCAGAACTGATGTTATTTATATGCAAGATAAATGACATGTAAAGATGCATACCTTGACTAGGTTTCTTTTACTTTTGATGATTATGTTTTAGCAGCTGTATACATACATTGTTTTATGACGGATTATCTGATAAATAAGACATGTTTCTGCTCTGAACTTGTAAGACTTGTTTCCTTGGGTAAAGTAGAATGTGTGGACTTGCTCTCTACAGTTCTAGTCTGCTGCGAGAAAGGGGTTATTTCTGTCATTTTGTTTTATATAGAGTTAACAGTCATGCTCTAAGCAGACAGTATAATCTTTATGATATTATTATTCAAGAAGTTCAATAAACTATCGGTAAGATAGCTTACACTAATTCGTCGCTGTTTTCACGAAGTGACGGTAGTGAAAAAAAATTGCATTCACTTTGCGTTACGATTTTCCTCACTACCGTCACTTCGTGAAAACAAGGACGAATTGTTTCACGTGAAACAAGGAGAGCTGTTTGTTTATGAGTACAGGGTTTTATTTACATTTGAATCAGTTACATTTAGGTTAGAGTTCAGTAACATCAATGTAAAATGAGTCGAAACGTTTTTGTTTAATCCAGCAAATTCTATTAAAGCTAAAGACCAGTAATGGTCATGCGATTGCATTGTGAAAGAAACGTTGTGGAATCGATCAGAAAAGGTTGATTATCTAGCATCTAGCATCTGCAAGGTTCTGGAATCATCAAAATGATAAGAAATTTGGCTCATTCTTCGTAAAGTTACAAGCACTATACACAGAAAGATGTATATGGGACTACCCTATCTCTCTCACCAGACCATGAGAGAAATAAATTTACCAAATATATGAATTAGTAGGCGGTTTCCCGGCAAATTTTTTATCATCATGTATTAGTCAAAACATATTCTTTCACATGATTGGTAATGAGAGCTTCCATTTCATTTTTGAAATTGGGGCGTTGCCAATACTGGTCTTTACCTTTAAATGTGTTGGCTCTGTTTTGCAAGATATTTCCCCCTAAATTTTGTCAAGAACTAATCAGACAATAGGGGCAAGATAAGACAGAAGAAAGCAGTATGATAATGTGTACTAATGAATAAGATATTATAATATCATTCGTAATATTGTAATAGTTAACATAAACAAGAATACAACAGTACATTGCATGTGTCATTGGCGTAATTACCCTTGCTAATGCGATGAAAGTATATTTGGTAATACTTGTGACTGTATTATAATTTTCAAACTATGTCATTATTATGTAGTATATTGGTAGAGACCTTGTACCATGGATATTTTTTACCCTTGACCCTGCTCTTCTCATGACATGTACGTAGTGATAGCGAAGTCGGAGATGGATATTATGTATTGTTATCATCAATAAGGTAAATAAATTCCAGGTGTGGCAGATTATTATGCCATGTCGAAAATCTATGAAATTTTACTTTGTGTTGTTTTCCTTTTTTCAAATCTCAGTCTGAATTTCTTGGTGATGATAATGAATAATTTGTTTGAAATTATATTGTAAAGCATCCTGTCCTCTCAATATAAAGTGTTTTGCAGCAATAAGGGAGTTTACAGATACAATCTGCGCATGGGCATATAAAGGTTATTTGTACCAAAAAGGTAAAACCCACAGAGATGAATACTGGATATGCGCTCATGAAAGTTATGTAACATTATTAATTTATGCACCAACGGTTCATTCTATGATACGCAGGTGGAAGTATTCTTTTCAAGAAGGCAAACAAAAGGTATTCATAAAGCACATCTAGGACTTTGGCAGTTATTATTATAATATGCTCAAAGTGGAACTTCTCCATGTGTAAAAGATCTGTGGATATTTGGGGTCATTTGTACCATGTGCTATATCTGTAAACTCCCTTATACTAGACACTCAAAATATTATCAAGAATTTAGTTTCATTCTTCATTTAATTTGTTGATGTTTTGGTGCTAAGGTATACCTCATATTGTTTTATAAGACATGAAGTCCGCTCTCCCCACCTTTTTTTTTTTCTCTCTCTCTACCTTTTTCTCTCTCTTATCACGTTTTCTCTCACACCTATATACAAAACTTCTTATAATTACATGTATGGAGGTTTCCTTTTTAGATGAACCAGACTTATTGAGAGGTGTAGTTCTTGTACTTATTAATATTGATGGTTTTAATTTAGGCTACAAGAATTTTTTGACTGCTTTATAACAATTCTTAATACTATAACCAAGGGATAAAACAAAACAAAATTTAACTATCAATGTTTCTTTTGTTAATTATATCACCAAGATCATTAGCCAGAAATGTATCTTCATTATCTAGTAAGATTTGTTTGTTTGTTATACTTTCCATTTCTTGACGTCACAACTTTTCCCTAACTATTGCTATAGTATTATGACATTTTATTCAATAAAATAATTGTGATATGACGAATCTTATCACTGATGTTTTACTTTTGAAACACCTTATACCATCAACACAAAGTTTTATACGAATAACGTGTGCGCATTTCCATACTCCACTGAGGGGACCGTTATTGTACTTGCATGTCGCGGCAATTGAAGGCGTGGTGCGACGAAATCGACGAGTAAAAATATCACATACCTACTCGTATTTTGACGAAAATTCGTTATACGACGTTGAATTCCATACTTTTTAAGTAAAAATACCAATCATATTAGATCTATATTTTACGTGAATTCATTAAAACACGGTGATGTCATGACAGAAAATCTAGTGGTAGCTGAATGTAGGCCTCAGAAAAAAGGAACAGAACAAAACCAACCATCCAAAGAAACCAATCAAGGAAGGATCAGATAGAAAACAACATGTTCGCATGTACAGTGTACGTATATATGTACATATATTTTTACAATGAAATGTTTTGATCGGATGCTAGATTAATCAAAGTCATGGATACTCGAATAAAACAAAAAACAAGAAACAAACATAACACATAAAACAACCAAACACTCGGGGGGGGGGGGGCAGCCCTACATTCAACAGTAAGGAAGATTGCAGATGAAGCATGCAGTTAGTCAATACGGATTCAGTGAGAATGCATTTTCTTCATATTTCAACAGTTACGATTAATCTTATTAAATTTTGATTAAACTTGATTAAACTTATTTGCGATTGATATTAATCGCAATTATATTAGGAAACTGCAAACTAGCGATGAATTAGAGGACTTGCGATGGATTAATCGCAATCGCTCTTTATACAACGGGGCCATGTACTGCCATCCAATCCGTCGCGCACCATATACTACGAGCTATGAATTATGATACTTTGATAGCTCTATTTTCTGATAGTAATACACAGATACCTCTACTATAATATAAACAAATGAGTGGCGTGTTCCTACCTTTAGTGAATTCCTCCAAATATTAATACATAAACACACACAAATCCATTCTTATATAATCCATTTGTACAAAATCCAAGAGCTGTAAGGAGAAATAGGTAGTACGATATTTCGTTTTACTATATAATGCGTGTATGTGAACTACGTGTGTACACAGCAGGTACTGTTGTTGTGTGCTCATATTTCCATAGCACCTAGAGTTACGCTACCATGCGTTTGAGTGTCACGTCATTTTTCCTTTGTGACGCAACAATGTGGTTTCCCACAATGCGCGTAATGTAGCCAATGCTAAGGGCAGTGCGGAAAATGGGTCACCTGATGAGATTGAAGGGAACCGGTGTCATGTATAGTAGGGGTGTGTGGGTATAGGTAGCCGCTTGTTTTACTCTGTGAATAATATGTAAATAAATAAATTCACTGATTAGGAGGTGAGGATAGGGGTCTTATAATTTCTCATCTACATTTCTCATCCCCATCACTTTCCCTTCTCTCTCCCTCTCTCCCTCTCCCTCTCTCTCTCTCTCTCTCTCTTTCTCTTTTTCCCTTCTGGTCCTCTCTCTTTCTCTCTCTCTCTCTCTCTCTTTTGCTCTATTTTATTTCTCCATCGATGTTTTGGTGCGGATGTTTTTCTTAATAACTATTAATGTGAAGCCCCCGCCCCCCCCAAAAAAAGTATATATATATATATATCTATACATATATATATATATATACATATATCGTTTCAACAATTCAGAAGTTGTTGATGCATTGCACTTAGTTTTCTTTCGTGTATTTATGGATAAAGTATTTATTATGTATTAAATATTATTTTGTTTATTAATTTGTTTGTATTTATATATGTTATTATTTATCTTATCATTGTTGGCAAAGCTCAACATTGGATCTCATTTTTCGGCAGATCTGGCCCGACACCCCCCCCCCCCCCCCCCCCCCATCCGCCCTATTTTTCCTCACTGCAAAAAGATCTAGCGACATTTCTGGCCTTCGAGTGCTCGTAGTGGCATATCTAGCTTAAAGGGGAACATGAATACACTCCTCTCTTTTATTTGAAGGCCCAATAAATTGTATCCCCCTCAAAAAGAAAATAATTTTAAAAAGAATAAAAGAATGCTAGATCAATCAAAATAGCAGAATATCAATGAATTTTGAAATCAGAATTTCTCCGTGTCTTTATTCCAAACTACAGTACATAAATAGTTGGATAATACAGTAAAAATGCGTTAATACCTGTAAAGGCACAGTTAGAATGTACAAGGCATGGACAATGAAACAATATTACAAGACAGGCACATTTATATACATATCATACACAATTGCTAATTACCTTCTTCTGTCTTTTATTAATAAACAAAAAATCGTAAGGAAATTTAAATTAAAGTTGTTATGAACCTGACTGTAATAACGAACGAAATATGAGTGTTCGGTCCTTAATTCTACACTTAGTTTATATATTATGTGGTTGAATGTATGAGTGGGAGCTTCTAGACATAAATCATTATTAGTTGGAAGAAATGATCAGTCAAAGGAGATAACCCACAACCTATGTAAATAGCTGTATGCGATAATTAAAAAACAATTACCCCCAACAAAATTTATTTTAAAAATGATATGAAATTGGCCTTTCTGAGGTTATTCATCGATGAAAAGAAAACAATATACAAATTATCATAACGCATGTAGGAGTCAAGAAACATTCATGACATTTTAGAAGTAAACTGCTGAAAAGAAAACAATTTATACATTATCATAACGCAACTAGGAGTCTAGAAATATTCATGACATTTCAGAAGTAGAGTGCTCAACAGCGCGTTGTGCCCAGAGCTAGAGGCGTGAAGGGGGGGGGGGGTCAAGCTCGCTATTCATAAGGACCGCTATCAATAACGCGTTACGAGATGAAAATGTTATTTTATAAATAGCGGTCCTTATAAATAGCGAGCAGACCCCCGGGGGTGGGGGGCATCTATCTTGATAGCCCATGAGAACAACAATATCGGCCGAGAGCATCATCGAAAAGTGGTAGGACGTTTCGTGAGACCGATGAGGTCATGGACCCTCGGATGACTTTGCAGATGTCCTGCTAGATCGACTTTTTCGGTTTCATGGGCTTGGTCTCGTGGGTTGCAGTCACCGTGGAGTTCATTTCAGGTATCAATCGGTGAGGTAAAACAAACATGGATTCTAAATCCCCCGGATCCGCTCCTCCCCCCTCTCCTACCCCTTCCCCCTCCCCATTACTGCAGAAAATGTACAAAAATGATTAAAACAAATACGTAGACACATAAATAGAAGGTAGGCAAAACATTGAAATCATCCACAAATAAAACGAATCATATATAAAAACCTACAATTGAAGCCTTGTAACATTTTATGGTTAGTGTTATTTAAGATTATGATTAGAGATTAAACTGCTACTGGTTATTCATGATATTTTAAAGACCAATCTATATACACGGTCAGTCAATAATTGTTAAAGTCTACATGATAACCTATCACAAAATGACGGCTTTTTTCCTAATAAATATGATCTCCTTCTACCAGGAAGAAACCTAGACAATTCAAACGTTTCTACATTAAAAAACTTCACATATTACGCGGCCATTGATCGTAGAGAACAAGAATAGTTGAATTAGAATACAGTTATCGAAGATCGTAACACTGCCAGTTGTACATAATTTTGTGTCAAAATTAATCTTACCTATAAAAAAAAAATCAATATTCATAGCAATTTCTCAATCGACTATCATTTCGTATTTGTCATGCAGTATTTGTTAACTCAAAGTTATAAAGACCCATAACTTTTTGTAACACCTTTATGTATTAAGCATTTATCTGGAAGCGTTAGGCCTACAAACTTTTTTCTAAGACTCACGATTCGTATTTCACCCAACAGCGTTTACACTTGCACTGTCTCAATAGCTTTCGTTAATTCAAAACATACTCTGTTGTCCTTCATCAACTAACATTTGGAAACTCCCTACATTTCCATTGGTTTCACAGGCTTAACTCCCAGATTTCAGGCACATTTCGAGGATATCTGTTCTCATGTTTCACTCAATTAAGACAAGACGATTTATATTTCTTCTTTCTTTGCAAACCTTTGGTCTCAATATTTATTTCCGCTGAACCAGCTATTCAGTCATTGCTTTCCATGTATAAGACGCACCTGTGCGTGCGTTCAGTTACCGCGTTGCCGTTCGAGACGCTGTTGTCTGCGCGCAGTACGCGTTACTTCGTCCACATTCCTCCCGCGATGTTCCTCCTCGGTCACCGTTCTCTCTTCCGTTTCCGGGGTCATCGCGCTCAGTGCGTTCTGCGAGCGAATCATAATCCGGAAAGACTTGAGGCAGTATGTGTACTTGCGGCCTTCCCACGTCCCCCAGTTCACTACAGCACCGTTCAGTCCGCGGGCGTCGGCCCGGGCGAGCCAGCGGCCGTTGGGGTTGGCCTTGTTGCAGCCGCGGAACCAGTAGCCGGCTTGGCGAAGGAAGGCACAGTTGCCGATGGAGACATCGTGATCACGGTCCTGCGATAACGAAAAACAAAACTATGATTAGTTTAAGAAAAAGAATTTGAGTGACAACAAGAGGAAACACAAGAAAGATAAATGTACACTAAATTAATGGAAACAAAAAGAGTAAGAGAGGGAGAGAGATAAATAGATGGATACGAAGATATGGTCTCGGCCAATTCTGTCAACCTCTCCAACAAAACGTCGTGTTGACGAAGATTGAGATCTCCAATTTTTAAATAATCGGCTTAACAACGTTGTCTTGACTAGACCAAGGTGTCGTTGGTGTGTGTGGGGTGTTTTCTTCTTCTTCTTCTTCTTCTTTTTCGTCAAATCGTCGCAAAAGTTGTGTTGACGAAGTTCGATGTTTCATCTGTTAGGCGGTCAGCTTGTCCCAACAAAGTCGTGCTTACCAGATCCGAGGTCTAATTTTTTTTATCAAATCGTACCAAAAAAGTCGGGGGATAAGATTGCTTTTCTTACATTTCTTCTCATTTTCTTGTTAACTAAAACACATCTTTTTCCCTTGTTATCTCATCCCGATGAAGTCAGTTGACGAGATCCGAGATATCCTTATCTCTTCGCCTCGTCGTAAGCATCAAAACTCATCTTGTCTACTTGGTAATATTTTCTTATCGTCCGAAGTTTCTTCTCCGTATCCAATCAACTTACCCTGGTTGAGAACTGTGTATTGTTGTGATACGTCATGGAGTCTCCTGCATTGCCTCCCATGTACTGTCCAAGGATCAACCGGAAGTTATCACTCTCATCGTTGATCCGGAAGCCGTTGTACTCTGCAAAACCCATTTGGTCATCCCAGTCCGTGAACTCTGTAAAAAGGGTTAACAAAAACTGAGTATGATACGAAACCGGAAAACATTTCGCTGTGTTTTTGTAATATTTACAAATATGAATCAAATGGTTATACCAAATAAATAAGAGACAGGACAATAGTTTTGGTACTTATTTTCAAGTTTTTATCAATTACGACAATGATAGGGGCATATAGTTTGTTTGTTTTTTTAAGGGGGGAACGTTACCTTACTTTTTAGAAAGTCCGATATGGAAGGTTTATATTTACACAGTTTTCGTCAATTAAACCATCAAATATAACATGAAACTATCATTTTAGTCCTGAGAATCCTAGTGTACTGATCATTTGTGACGAGGTGATTGGAGGTGCACGTACTACATGCGTTTATCTTCGATGTTATTATGCAACAATATACTGAATCCAAACTTACTTAGATCATTGTGTGATCCAATTGTGATTGCAATGTCATTTGGCATTACACGATTAACACGATTGAATTATCGCATTCACATTTGAAATTGGAAGTTCTTTAAAAATCGGATAGCATGCAGTCGGATCAAATACTTGACGATGGTCCTTACCGAATCTAATCATGAATTGTGTTTGTGAGGTGATAGAGTGTATCATGGTGTTTCCGATCCAGAAGTCGGCGTCCAGGTACCCGAAACCCTTGCTGTAGTCATCCCAACCTCGATAGAAATTCGTTGTCCCATTCTAAGAGGAGAACAGAAAGGAAAAAATGATTGGAAAGATTATAAGATGTTCCCAAATTCCTGTTTGAGACTTTAAGTAGCATGATAACTTCTTGCTTAATTACAATTGCACCTTCGAGTTTGACCTCAACTGAGAGCTCTCGTTGGAAGTTCATGCTTTATGGTTTAAAAGTCTTTCACGTAGCGTGACCTTGCGTGTATCGACCCGGGGAGGGGCACCAGACGTACTAGGCGGCTGAAATGCGATTGAATATACATGAATAAGACACCAGAGCAGTTTGCAATTTTCATGTTTCATTTCCTCCCCCCCCCCCTCTTTCTGCCATTCAGACCGACGATGGTACATACTAACCTGTCTTCGTTGGATGACAGTCCATCCTCCATCTTCTGTAGTCATATCACAGAACAGCCGGATGTGCTTTCCTCGCCTGCCAGAACCCTCAAAGTTCTCCATGTAGTAGATACCATCTTCAGTGTAGCCCTTCTTCCTGAGACAAAGACAACCGTCTAGGATACAGTTGTTGGGTTTTCCTTTGCCCTTGGGGCGGGGGCGCTTTCCGTCGAAGGTTCCCCTCAGGGTTTTCAGATCCATGAGCTCTTTAAAGATCTGCGTGGAAAAGTCCAATACAAAATCATGGTCAAAATCTTCGTCCAGTTTATAGGACTATAAGAATCGTTAATTTAGCCGGTAGAAATTAAAAATGAATATCATTACTTTATATCTACAGGAAGAAATAAAATAGAGTCATTTCATCATAATCTCTAGGGCTACCAAAAGAGAAGCCAGACAACTTTCAATTCTGTTTTTGTTTCCTTCAGTGAAAATGAATTTGGTGATGTATGCACTACTGTCGTGTTTTTGAAAGGGGTGGATATTATGTGGGATAATTTTCATCCCGTTAATCTTTTACAAAAACGCACATTTCTAAGCTCATCACATATTGAGAAAAGGGCCTCGTTAGCAGGGGTGGCCGTTGAAACGATATCCTCGCTATTTTCCCTTGAAGTTGGATTTTCTATTATCTCAAAATGTATAAATAGGAAATCAACTCACCTTCCATCTGGGCTTATTTAGGTCCCCACTATGTCCATTCTGTGACGTCATAATGTTCATGAAAGGCGACCTGCCTTTACCGCCTGGCTGTCCATCCTCCTCACGGACTTGTGTCGGGTCGGTACTGTCGCTTTCCTCCTCAGCATCGGGGAAAAGATCCTCTGCACCGCCATCGCTGGAACTGTAGATGAGGTACGAACCACCCTCGATCGCTGACGTCATTGAATGCTCGACGGGGAAATCGGTTGCGACTTCGATGACATCGGGGAAGTGGGCGACGCTCTGCCCGTCGTTTTCTGCGGGTGGACTTGTTTCTTGAACGATGGCATCGTTGTCCGGAGAAACACCAATTGCATCGTCATGTTCTCCTCCTTCATCTACGAATTGCTCCTCGGGAAGAGCACTGCTGCTGCTGCTACTGCTGCTTAGCCTCGTGCTGGTGATGGATGATGGTTTCTTCGGAGGGACTAAGTTTTTGTCAGCTTTGGTATTTTGCGAGATGTCTGTTTCATTTAAAGGCACCAAGATATGGTCGGGTGCGAGCATGTCGTCCTGCAGGAAGGGCTTATTCCGAGGTGGTGTAGCTGCATTGATGTTCGGAACATTATGAGTAGTGTGTTGAGGAATGACCTCTCGCAGCGGTGGCAATGGTTGGTGAGGGACTAGCACCTCTTGCAGTAACGGCTTATTATCGTTAGACACCTGAGAGGGGGCGCTGTTCATGTCCAGTCCTGGAGTGTCAGTGTTCGCAAAGGACGATGACAGATCCTCATCAACCGAATACTCATCCCTGTTCTCCAGCCTGGCATCTTTGGAATCTGCGGAGAGGACGGATAGGCAGAAAAAGTGGAAACGGTCGTTAGCGGTAATGAGAAATCAAGATTATTGGAAGTTGACGGTGTAACGAAATGACAAAGTGCTTTACGAAATATATAATTTAATTCAGCTGATCGGTGACCTGATTTGATAAGCAGAAGTTCTCCTAGGGTTGTTGTTTATTTCACCCATAACAAGCAAGGACGCCAACTGGCCCACATCGAACAGTATTTTCACTAATCTACGCATGTCATAGTGAAGAAGAAAGTCATGTGGCAAATATATAAACATTGTACAGCAAGGGGAATGAAGAAAATGTAATTGATCAACAGTGAACTATGAAAACCTTTTGGGCCTCCTTTCTGTATAGAGGGATTTATTTTAAAGTATAAAACGAAAGTAAAAATTACAGGACATAGACAGGGATCAATATTATCACTGAGCACGCTTATTGAAATGTTTCAGGCAATCATGATTTGAACATCATGATGTGAAGAAAAAAAACTTTTTCCACTTGTTGTAAGCCCTATTAATTATGTTTCCTTCATTTGGTAAACCGTTTAGCATGTTAATTATCGGCCAAAGTCGTAATATTCATAAGCTTTGGAAATGTTTCTTTTTTTCATGAACACATTGTGGTTCAAAACACATCTAACTACTTATGTCCTGTTTTTATTTCTTTTATTTTGTGTGATTCTGATTTGTTTTGTTTTTATTATGTATCAGTTTGTGTTGAGGTCCGTTACAAGACACTCGTGTACCAATCATGCATTGCTGTGAGAAAGAGCCGAATGGTCGCATTCACATGACCGACATTACACAAAATATAAAACTATGAAAATTATATGTACACATACCGAAAATTGCCTTTATTGGAATGAAATCTACAAATTTAGATGGCCGAATTACATTCCATCATTTTTTCACTTCGCGCCTTATGGTTCACTTTGGCGGCACGGATTAACTGACTAAGTTCAGCAACCTTTCAGTCTTGACCTCTACGCAAAAGTCTAAATATATTCTCTGAAGCTAGCGACCGCCGACTGGGTCGTCTCGTGTTGCCAAATTGATGCATCTATGTCATCACTCAAAATGATAATCATCATTCGGCCAAACAACAGCTGTTGGGCAACTATATACATTTTGGTATGTTGTCTATAGGCCTACTTATGTTTTTTTATATATATTTCACTGGGTAGGTTGGATAAACACGGACCAATTTGATTGCTGCAATGGTCCAAAAATCATCTTTGATTCACTGAAAGTTGCATGTTCTTTCAATGTACGTATCGATGTATTCTTTTAGTTACCGCATGCTAAAACTCTAGGCCTCTGATCGGTCAAAAATGCAGGCATGAAATTCGCTACTGACTACTGGATATATAGTATAGCGAGAAATATTTACCGGGCATGGATCTAATTACGCGATGGTTTGGTTAAAATATCTCTTTTTGAGCATTGACACGGGGAATGCGGTATATAAAAACAAAATATTGACTGCTTATTTTTCGGGTCATCATTAAAACTATCGATCCTCGATTATCTCGAGACTGCACTATGCCCCTCGGCTCTCTCTCTCTCTCTCTCTCTCTCTCGGGGCACATACAGATATAAGAGATCTCCTTGGGCAATAGTTTCAAATGTTTCCCTCAAAGCATTCAGTACTTGTATCATAATGACTCCAGCGATATTTAAAAAAAAAAAAGTAATATACTAATCATGAGCACACCCAGTATGTCTAGCCCTTAGTATTGGACTGAACTAAACGAATTAGAATAAATGTTATTCTAATTCTTTCTAATCAATCACATATTTTACTTTCTCATACGACGTAACAAATTGAACAGATATGGCTGCCAAAATACACAAAATAATGTACCTGTCTAATCTTTGATGAACATACATATCAAATTTAGAAAATATTAACATTTTTGCCAAACCGGAAATATATTGCCTTTGTAGAAAACATTGCCAGGTTTTTCAAATTAAACACGCCATTACATCAAAATTACATGATTCGAACAGGGTTTGTGTTTGACTTGCATGTTGGAACGTATCATGAAATACTTATTGATGTGTTTTTATACATTTGCCAATATCAATAATTGATTATGACACCCTCTCCGTATCGGTCCAATCAAAATGTTAAATTATTTAGGTTGTGATGTCTCGTTAAGATGGTGAATTGGCAAAAATGAGGTTATTGGATTTGCTGCGCCGTGCCTTTTTTGTTTTAATAAGATTATGGGAATGAGGGTACACTGCGATCATGACATTGTGGACAAACATCATAGGGAATGATATTAAAGAAAAAATGTTATTGAGAAACGGTAAGAGGGAATAAGTGCTCAAGAAAGTCTTTTCACTTCATTCTAATTCTAATAACAAAAAGAATGATCTCAAATTAATACATCATTGTAATTTAATATATCTTCAAGCACTTTATTTCGTTGCTGCTCGTACTAAATACTAAGTTCTGTTGATGTTTACACAAAAATAACTTATTTGAACGACAGTTGATTGATTTGGTTTTTATTTAAAATACTAGTTAATGACATTGATTACTCGTTATTGTTTTACCTTTTAAAGGATGGAATGACAGTGAAAACAGAAATCCTTTTGCTTACCGAGTAACTCCGAAAGAAGAGCCTCCAGAACACGCACTCGCTCCTTTAATGCATCCATTTCATCCCGGTATTCAAAATGCTGTACATGTAAAAGAGAGAGAGAGAGAGAGAGAGAGAGAGAGAGAGAGAGAGTTGGAGGTGAGAGGAGAGATGGGAAAGGAGAAGAGAAGAAAAAACAATTAATTTAGCAAATTAATTACGTAACAGAATTCTTACAATCATCGGTGTCGTTACCACCACTCTTTTCTGTCTCATTCTCATTCTCATCTTCTACATAACCATCCTCATCATCATCATCATCATCATCATCATCATCGTCGTCATCATGGCGAACAAAACGCTTCCCCATATTAAACACGGTTTTCCCTATTTAAATTGAAGAAAAATTACGTTTGCAATAATATGTGAAAACTTAATAATGCAAGACCATGGACCATACTACATATTTAACTTGGAAAAGGTGCTCGAAAGGTGTTTTTTTTAGGGGGGGATAACAATTTATGCCGTGACATGCAGATCTACACAACAAAGTTATAGTATACGTCAGAGAGTGTATGGTCATTTTGCCCATCGGTTACCCATATTTGCCTGACGAAGATCCTGTAAACAGTTCCAAACTTTCTAAACCATAATGTTATCCAATTTTCTCAAAATGTCTCTGATGATGCTTAAATTCTTATTTATTTGTTATTTTGTTAGAAATTGTCTATCATATTAGGGATGAAGAGGATTGAGTCTGGACTCAACCAGAACCAAGAAGCATGTGGATAGTATCAGGATCACTTCGCCCTCGTCAAACATGTATAGGACGGGTTCGAATCGCTTGAAAGAGTCTTTTCCTATATATTATCATTAGGCGCGCCTTCATCATCTCGAGATTGCCAAATAGCTCGAGATTGCCAAATAGCTCGCTATTTCTGTTTTGGGAAATAATCCCGAAGTTACAAATCGCGTCCTCATCAGCTCGAGATTCGACCTCGAAACTTGAACCTCGACCTTGAGAAATTAGCTCGAGATATTTTGCTCAGCGTTAGCGCATAGTGTGAGTCTTCGGTCTGGTTAAGACGCACAGGACAAATAGATGGATATTTTGCCAAATAGTGGGATATTTTGCAAAACTATCCCAAGATATCTTGGGATGACAATCCTGACAAAATATCCCGCTAATTGCTACTTCGGTCTGATGAAGACGCAAATTAGCTGGATAGTTTGCGATCGGGTTAGTTCAAATAGCTGGATATTTTGCAATCTCGAGATAGTGAAAATAGGCCTATTGACTCTGATGTAGATCCCGGTAGTCATAGCGATTACTGGAAGAAATTTGACTCGCCAACAAGTAGTAATGTCCGAATTTCGTTTCGTCTAGTATAAGAAACAACATCACCCGCAGGCATGGGAACGTGGCCATGGCCTTGACTCTGCAAAGCCTCTGTCGGAGATCGGCTTTCTTCGGGAGTCGAGACCAGCGCCCGAAGGCAAGAATGAACTTAGCCTTGATGAGGTATCAACGCAGACTAACGCGATAATGAAAGCTTGGCAAACTTGTCTGTTTAATCTAAGCGATGAGAGACAGAAAGTCTTCTGCCAGTAAGCTCTTCGATCTCTTTGATCTTTTTTCTTAGTTCCTAATTACCGAGGTGCCTAGTCATAGACATGTGACTGTCACGAGACCAAAAACAGACCGAAGAAAAAGATTGCAACACTCCGAATGGCCAATAATCGGTAGGTTTGGTAGTACATTTATATAATTCAAGCATACATTTCAGGATAGACAGGGTTTTTTTTATGTACCGAATATTCATGACAATGACTTCAGTTTAAAAAAATTAAGACATGAAAGCTCCAAATTCGGCAGCTCCTCTCCCTTTAAGTTGGCAGGCATTCGTCAGTTGCGTAACAAAAAGTTTGAATTATGAGACTGGACAGCTCGGTTCAAGGCTTTAACGTATTTAACGTTAAAATAGTTTAATGTTTCTGTGCTCCGAGACCAGTCCCCTCACCCACCACACCCCATCTTATTTCTGGACCCGCGCTTCGCCACCTAGTATACGGGATTTGGCAGTAGGGGGGGGGGGGGGGGTAGTATTTTCCCTATTTCTCAGGGCCTAACTGAGGGCTTCTTTTTAATCTCAACATTTTTTTAATATCAAGAAAAAGGACTCCATTTTCTTTTCAGCATGCATGCAGCACCCCTAGTAACTCTTTCAGGAGGTGCTGCAATAAAACAAACTGGAATAAGCTTAACCCCGGGGCTAAGACCTCCCCCCCTTAACCCCACCTATAGTCAGGGGTTAAGCGAAATTTTGCCAGTGTGAAAACAAAGTGGAATAAGCTTAACCCCGGACTATAGGTGGGGCTAAAACCCCCCCACCCCCCCCCCCCCCCCTTTAACCCCACCTATAGTCCAGGGTTAAGCAAAATTTTGCCAGTGTGAAAACGGTATAATAAAGCGTCCCAAGCTTCGTGACGGGACCGTCGATGAATGCATCCTGTTTAGACAACATGTGAATGATTAAGATGCTATTTTCCACGTCATCTAGTCTGTACAAGCATCTGAAAGGTTGTGAGGATGCTGGTGTTACGGGATGTTGCTTCGTCACTCTTCGGATTCCATCGAGCGCAAATTACCCTTGGCATTGGTAGTTAGGATTCTTTGGCAAGGCCAAGTGATCGGGAGAGGAAGCGGTACAAGGGGGTAAGGGGGTAGAACCCCCTCCCTTCTGTCTTTCCATATTTTATATTCCTCTATTTCCCTTTAAAAACCTTGAAAGAATTTTTGAGGTACATTAGATTCTTTCGTTACAATTTCACTTTAAATGAATCAGCCCTCATTTTTTTCTTAATTTCTACTATTTCTATAAAAACTATTCACATCTGTCTAAATTCTTTCGTTGTAATTTAATTTTAAATGAAAATAAAGGACGTGATCTCACGAATTAGAATTGCCTGTTTCTACTTGGCCTATAGGTTGCATTGTTTCGCTCTGCAGGGGGAGGGGGGATCTCATCATAAAGATATTATAAACTTACACCACTGCACGGAAGATAATCTGCACTGTTCTAAGTTTTTCTTTTCCAACTTTTAATAAATTATCGCGAAGTGATTGGCGCGTTCTTCTGCATTAAGCAGAGTTAACTTTCACTAAAAGTATCCTGTATATTTAGCTTTCGTTTGGTCTTTACGAGATCGAAAAAGAGGCGTCCACAATAAAAAATTAAAAAGTAAATTAACCCAAACAACAACGGAAATACGAGCTTTTATCAAGGAAATATGACCCGAAACATAGAATAAATTTAAATTGATCGGGAAATATCATTATCTGCCTTAAAATATGTTAATCATAATGTCTTTTCTGAAAGATACCAGCAGCAGCAATATTTCCAGAGAAACTTCCCCCCTTTCTCAAGGACCACTCACTACTTATTACCCCTTCACCGGAATCCGATCTTCAAGATCACCTTACCGAAACACGCCTGCATCAAGGTCTAACATCCGTTTCAAAGGCAAGGACTATCTCCGATGTGACATGCTTCGTTGGTAGTCGACGAGGCATTTAACCATGGAATGGATGCGTCGGATGTTCCGAATCACTCGAGACTCAACCAGACTCTCATCACTATCTTCCTTTATGAGGATCCGTCATCGGTAAACGGTCGATGGTGTCTTTTAAGGATTTTTGTTTTCTTCTTGAGGGGGAAAACCATTTGTTTGGGCTATCCACTCCCTTTCTAGGAATTATATATATATATATATATATTTCTTGTATTTGATGTATTGATCAGTTTGATGTATTATCTTTTTCGTCATACCTTTTCAATCACATACGTGTTGATATACCAATCATGGAAATGATTTAAAGTTATTATTTTGATCATAATTTTTTTTTTAATAACTTAATTCATCAAAATATCTTTATAATCACCCGTGTCTACTGTTCATCTACTTAGACAAGAGATTTCATTTGGATATGTCTTTGAACCGAGGGAACTTTTTTCGTTTGGAATGGCAGAGTCGTTAATGAAAAGTTAAAGGGTAACTACTTTAATCCCCCTCCCCCGCCTAGATAGCCCTGCTGCATGGGAAGTTGTAGATAATTGATACTCTAATGCTCATTTTTGTCTTTCAATATGACTCCGTTCAGGGACAAAAAAGGAATGCCTTGAGTTGCAGACTGCAGACTAAACCTTTGGCCAAGAATTCTAGCAAAACTATTTGATGACTGGAGGATAGCTGTGAGAAATCCTTATCATGGTATAAGGAAATCATCGTAAGTATCCATTACTGTCTTAATTCCTGAGAAGCCAGCCGATGAACGTGATGACGTAACGTGATATATCTACATCAGTGACCTGATAGTGACAACTCTATTTAAGTGTCTTGTTCATACTTAATGCCTACACATTTTTTTTTAATTCCAAAAAGAACAAAACAAACCAAAAACGATGTCATTTATATATATATTTTTTTTAATTAATGTGGGAAAAGTGAACTTATACTTCAAACGTGTAAAGAAATGGCAAATGGTGGTTTAGAATATTCATTTCGCACAAAAAAGAAACGTACTTGTAGGCCTACTCTGTGATTTGTGTATAAAAACATTTCATTTCCAATGCCCATTTATTAATTCGAGTTATGCACCACGTGTCGCTTGCCTCTATGATGTCTATTGTATGAATTTCAGCCTTCAAGTTTCTTAAAGTTTGACACTTTTTAATTTGTGAAAAAGTCAGTTTATAATGAAAAATATACTAGATTTTCAATATCAAAAAAATAGAAATGGGGCGCCTCACTGCCCGAATATAAGGTGCCATTTGCCCGAATACAAGGTGCATGGCGGTTGCCGAATGTTGGTAATTTTAAAATTATCGGGGGGGGGGCTATATTCCCAATTCTTTTTACGCCTATGCATGTAGTCATGTGAAGGTTTTTTCAGTTTCTCTATTACACTCACTTTACATTGTCAAACCTCTCAGCATAGCAAAATGCATTTAATTTTGTTAATGCAGTTTGAGACTAAGCCGAGATCTAACTGTAGAAAGCAATTTGTAGCTCAGATTTAGCAAACTGATTTTAATAGGTCCAAAGGGAAATCAGTAACAGATAATACGAAGGCTGGCGACGAAACAAACATGATTCTTCTATGGCATAGTTTTGTATGTCTGGTAAAAACAGATTCTAATGTATGACTTCATTTTCAGTTGCTACAGAGGCATGTGCCTCTACTCAGAGGGCAAGGAAAAATGAAGTAAGATGATACGAACCCTCTCCCACATCCCCAGTCGATTCTAACAGCAACTATAGCTTGGACAGAAACTACAATAACTTAATCAACAAGTAATAAATTAGTGCTTTAATCAGGACGCAGTCTTACACGAGACAATTTTAATAAATTAAACAATTACGGATTTTGTGACTTATGTGCTGGAGCTGACATATTTTGAATTTTTCAAAAATACATTACTAGACTCTATGAACGTATTATCATTATGAATGTTTTACCTCGTAAATAAACTATTACAGTGTTATGCTGATTGTTTGATGAGTTTTACGCCAAAGACAAAACAATTCAATTTAATTCAACAACGACGACGACGACTTATGATTCTTTATTCAACTACTGGTCATGAAGGTATCCCTGGTCTACACACGCGACCGAATGACGTCACACAATGGAGAGTCTTGCCAGGAGGACTTCAACCTTTTAAAACGAAAGAAAACGAAGGATCGGATGTGAACGGTTCTCGTTACACACAAGAGCCCGGGTGATAATTTAAGATGGCATGGAACGGAATCAGTGTTTTCCAGCTTTAATTGCTCCTCGTTTCATGTTCATGGCCATTCCAATGCCAAAAGCTAAAAACGGTCGCTATGTTCAGGCGAGCGAGTCACCGCGACAAGTGTTATGAATAAAACGCGCGTGTGTGCGTGCGTGAGTGTGTGTGTGAGCGTGAGTGTGTGTACTTGAGACGCGTGGGAAAAGAAGACGGCTGGGGTTACTTGCCAATTTAGAGAGCAACCTCGCTGGCGGCTGGTTCAAACATGGTGAACTTGAAAGAAATATTGAATTTGTGAGACGAAAGTTAACTAAACTGGGATCAGATAAAAAGCTGGCCTGATTTAAGAACAGTCACTGTTGCGTCACGGAGGCGTCGAAGTTAAAAAGCCAGCGGTACATTTTTGTGGCGTCGTGATGATAACAGGCGTCTGGGAAAATAGCCCAAAGTCACTAAAGAACTATCCCAAATCAATGGCTTTAATATGTCTAGTGAAAGAAATAGATGCTTGATCTTAACATGAGAAAACAAAACATAGATGTCAGACGTAAGACGATGAAAAACTACTGGTTTATTCAATGGCTTCCAATCAATAGGTTAAACAGTTAAACAGTTCATTGGTTGAAATTTCAAATCATTACACCGCATTTTTTTAAAGTTTATAGCTATCTCTCAGGGAGAACAGTATGAATACTGATGAGGCTACCCTGGGTAAACAAGACATATTATTATTATTATTATTATTATTATTATCTCTCTCTCGACCCAGGGGTAGCAAAGGAGTATATTGTATGATTTACACTTTGCAATACAACGTGTGAGAATTACGGTGTCAACAGTCTAAAAAAGTCGAAATACGAAAGTTTGTGGGCTTCCTTTTTCTCTCCTAAAATAAAAAAAAGGATGTGACAGAGAGAGAGGGAGAGTTGTAAAGACAAACAGACAGAAAGAAAGAGAAAATAGACAGAGAGAGAGAGGGAGGGGATTTAAAAAAATGATTAAGTTAAGATTCCATGTGGATAAAGAGAAATAGAACGTCGGGGTAATATCAAATCAACATTACAAATCCAATCTTCCGACATCCGATCGAATTTGACCTTTCCGGGTCAGCTATATATGGTTCAACGCCACATCTATATTAAAAAAAAATCATGTGCCCGAGAAATCGGCTTTAGAAGTCAGCTGATAAGTCGGTGCAACAAGATTTTCCCCAGCTAAAAACAGAGAGAAACCCAAAGGTTAAAGTGATAACCGACGACCGTCCAATGACTTTATTTGTTATCCCCGTCGCACAAGATGCTTCATTTTGAATGCCTTTGTACCTGCGCCAATCAAGGCTGCGCCAATTACACATTCTAGTGCATACGCAGGTAGAATAAGAGAATATTCGCAGCGTTAATTTTTACCTTCACTTTTGGTGCGCTATCCCTCTCACACAGTGCGTCAAATAAGGCAGAGGTATATGGTCTCTGATGCAGTCCTACGGCATTGGAAATGACGCGTCGTATGTAAGAAACAATACATGGGCATTAGGCCTGTTTTACACGACCGTCATTTCAATGGTGCTATTACACCCACAACAAAAAGTGAGTCATTTGACACATTTAAGCATAATTTTCGTGAGTCAGGTGTAAATTGACTCATTAGTAACAACCAATGAGTCTCTATTGACTCATTTATATTTCACCAGTGTGTCAATCATGAGCTGACGCATTTGCAAAATGCTTCGACTGACTCACATGGTCGTAAAAAATGAGTCAAGATCGACATAAGAGCATTTTAGAAGAAAAAAGTGAGTCAACTTGAAAGTGAGGCTGTATGCATGCGCGCGCATGACGTCATCCAAAATGCGCATTCTCGAGCCATATTTGAATTCCCGATCGACGACGCGACGTCGCCATCTTATATCTTGGATTCAAAAGAGTTTTGACTGCAGCTAGTGAAAAATTGGTACGCATAATTATTCATATGGTTTTAAACGATGATTTTTATGACTGGATTCGTGGGCTGAATCTTCTGATTATTATACAAATGATGCATGCGTTCATTTTACGATATCCGCACTCGAGTTGATGAGGCTGTGTGTAACTTAACTATAGATTCTCACTATGAACATGACAGACAATGAAAGCGGACAAAATATACAGTTCCTCAGGAAAACAAAGGAACATCCCTTCACTGCTATTATGTAAAAATGTGTAGAACAGGTGAATATGCATGTGACACCTGTTCTACACATTTTTACATAATAGCAGTGAAGGGCTGTCCCTTTGTCTACCTGAGGAACTGTATATTTTGTCCGCTTTCATTGTCTGTCATGTTCATAGTGTCTACTGTATCGCACGAAGCCGTGTCGAATGAAAACATGCATGATCTTGCATCATTGTTTTATACAACGAAACTCCTAGATCCTTGTTATTTGATGTAAAACGAATTAATTCAAGATTGTTTCGTGACAGTATGGGTGACAAATAAATCTCAAGTTAAGGCTTAATTAAGTGCGTACAAAGTAGATTTTTCAGATTCGGGTAGCGGGACCACCGATTACATCGCTAAAATGTGATATTTTAGGATATATTTTCCATTGCAAATGTGGACAGTGACTCTGGCATGGTATGGTGTGTGTGTGATAGGCCTAGGGAGTAGGGGGGTCTATGTCATGATGCACCCACAACAAAAAGTGAGTCACCCTTACTCAAATTGATGAGTCACTGGTTTGTCCGTACAACGAAACACTTGAAGGATCATGTGAGTCACTATGACTCGATACAAATGAGTCTTATTTATCTAAGACTCACTTGAAGTGAGTCTTAGAGACTCATTTGTATCGAGTCATAGTGACTCACATGATCCTTCAAGTGTTTCGCTGTACGGACAAACCAGTGACTCATCAATTTGAGTAAGGGTGACTCACTTTTTGTTGTGGGTGTACCTGCGTTAACCGAACTTGTTAGGGCAATTTTTCAATATTTTAATGCAATCTTTGTG
Source organism: Strongylocentrotus droebachiensis (assembly GCA_035222895.1). NCBI lineage: Eukaryota > Metazoa > Echinodermata > Echinoidea > Camarodonta > Strongylocentrotidae > Strongylocentrotus > Strongylocentrotus droebachiensis. Next base: position 28,059 of record JAVYIG010000404.1, on the reverse strand, counting down.
TCGTTCACTTTGCACTCAGCAGGGACTTTTAGATTTGCGTGGACTGATACGTGTGACGTCCATTCAAGGCAGTGCATTTAAAAGACGTCGATCGTAGCAATCCACGTTGTCGTTGTGCTAATCTAAAAGTCCCTACTCTTAACGCTGGAGAAAGGCCACGCCAGTAGGTGACGCAGTACTACGGCAACGACATAACGCCCTGTGTCTACTAGGCTCCGTAATCAGTCTGATCAGAGTCATGATTGCATGGCATCGAGCAATCGACCAATGCAGCTTCCGAAAGTAAAGCCACCAGAAAAAAAAATAAGGAGGGGATTTTCCCTAGATAATACCTGTAAGTTGATCGTTTCAAATTGCCACCGTCTTTTCTTGTATTACTTCATTCTTATTTTCTATTTCTGAGCATGTCATCGCCCCTGGGGCTGTAAATCCATTTCATGTCAATTTTGCAATGAAAATAAAGAAGTTATATAGGCATGAACATCATGTCGCGGAAAAGGGGAGAAGAGAGAGATCGGAAGGAAGATTCAAATTGTCCGCCTAGTTCCCCCCACATAGCTGGCGAATCTTGACAGATCATTTGTACCTGTCAAAACAGCTGCTCTCTGGGGAGATGAGGATAGTGGGTCTGTTTCCATTACTAAACGGAAAGAGTGACAACTGCATAACTTTAAAAAAAAAAAAAAAAAAAACTTCTTATCCTTCGCCGTCGTCGTAGTAGTTGTTGTTATCTTCGTAGTAGTCGTCATCGTCGTCATTAATAGTGGTGTAATATAATAGTAGTAGCAGCAGCAATAGTCGCCGTCACTGTTGACGTAGCAGTATAACGAAGTAGCAGAAGTAATAGTATTACAATTTGCAGAGATAAGCAGTAGCAGCAGCAGTGAAATTAGCGGTAAAAAATCGTCGTCGACTATTACCGTTGCAATGATTTCCTTACTTTAATTGTTTTTTTTTATTGTTTTTTCTCTTAGTAAGAAACTTGTGAGGGGATGGCACACTCTGAAATACTCTGTAAGGGAGAACGATATAATAAAAGTAAAACACAAACAGAGTATGTTCTATCAAGTGAGATTGGAGAGGGGAGAAAAAAAAAATCATCAATGGGAACATTCTCGAAATATAGGTAAAGTGGAAGGGAAAGAGGCGATTACCGACAAATTTGATTTACAAACTTCAAGCTATTATTCTCTCATCATCGAAGGGGCTCGAATGTGCTTACCTTCCATCCCGTATCAACTCCCGTATAGAAATCCTCTGATTATATTATTTAAATCATTATCTGTAATTAAAAATGTCGTCATGAAATATAACACTGTAGAATGAAAGCATGCTCGAACATGACTACATGACGATTTTATCGAAGTTTTTCCCCCGCGTTCATCCCTCAGAGAACGACGGCTTTGGCATTGTCATGGTGATGTAAAACAAAGACTACATCTTCAACGAGTTCAAGTTCAGTCCAAGTTTATAATAGTTATGTTTGAAGTATTTTTTTACTGACGGGGTCGTAACCTTTGCTGATCGAGTGATGGTGAAGAAGAGAATGTTGGAAAAGGATGCAGGCAGACAAGGAGTGAAGTAAAGGTTGTGGGGGCTGGGGCTACTTTTTGTCTTTTAAAACATGCTTTCGGATTTCTTCTCTTACTACTTCAATTATTTATCATCATTATGAGTGCTGTGTCACTTAGGTCTTCAGCATTTCTGGGATCTGTCTTCATGTTTATAATTTTATATAATGACATTTAAGAAAGTAAGAGATGTGAAAGGAAAAGTATGAGATGAAGAGTAGATAGAGTGGAAGAAGCAAAACAACGTAGAATATGGGAAGGTAAGAAAGATCGTCGTGGAGAACCTTAGAAAGTAAGGGGAAGTAAGGGGAGTGCAAAGAAAGAAATTTGTACACGATAAGAGCCATGAAACACGAGAGATCAATACGAAGTGAAGGAGAGAGAAGGGGGAGGAGAACATCTAAAAGGAGGGAAGGAAATGAATATTGATAAAGAACAAATCAAGAACCTCTGGAATTCAACTCTAACCCTTTCACTGTCATCGCCCAATCGCGGAGATGGAGAAACTTCAAAGAGAAAAATCTCCCCGCGAGATGATGACTCCTTCTCTAAACCCTCCCAACGTCCGACTCCTTACCATCAGTGGCGTAGCCACACAAAGACATGAAGGAGCACGTGCCCCGCAATCGAATGATAAATAACGGGAGACAGGGAGAGAGAGAGAGAGAGAGAGATAGAGAGAGAGAGAGATAGAGAGAGAGAGAGAAAGAAAAGAGTGATGGAATGGGAGAAAGAGAGAAAGAGAGAACGAAAGAGAAAGAGGGAGAACGAAAGATATATAAAATAAACGGGAGAGAGAGAAAGAGAGAGCAAGAGAGATAGAGAGATACACACGCACACACACATACACAAACGCATACCCACCCACAGAAAGAGAGAGAGAGAGAGAGAGAGAGAGAGAGAGGAAAACAAATTACAAGGCAATAAGGATAGAGAAATCACAGTGAAAAAAAGATGATACAACTCATCCCACATCCTCTCTTCACGTCAATTGATCTTGGTCTCTTAGCATTTCCTAGCATTTCATTCATCAAAGAAGGCCACCCCTCCTCCCCTCACGACAACACCCCCCCCCCCCCATAAATGGGCGGACCCATCGTACTACGCCACTACTCAGCTCAACAATGGTAGGACTCTTCTCCTCCAGAAATCATCCGTGATTTTAATCGTGGAATTTAATCCGAAGAAATGACCTAAGCTGACCATTTCAATGTTGACAGATAATATCATTAACGACCTCCCCTGACTTTGACCTACATAAGAGTTTGGAAAGAAAGCTTTGTGGTAAATTTCTCTTCTCGATGTTAATAGGTCATAATTCTGGCATCAAGCATATCAAGTATTGATGTCATTTTGAATGACTTAATACCCTTCGTTAAACGAAACTAGCTGTGTTTATAAATACAATTTTTTTTATAAGACTGCGTACAATTATTATATCTTAAAGTTACTTTTTCAAAAGACTATAATTTGTTTCTATTTCATGAAATATAATTTCTAGTGCTAAAGTTCAAAATAATACAAGCATTAATGAAGCATCTCTATATTGGGGAACTATTTAGTTTTCTATCACCAGTTTCATTTCAATACCTTTAAATCTCTTTCTTATTTAGACACAATGAAAATGATGCGGCCCTTTAATGCTCGTGCCAGGGCAAACATGCCATTTTATCATCAATATCAATTTATCTCTTCACATACAATTTTTTTGCTTACAAGCAATTAAGCATTGTTCATGCATGGGAACATTAAAATTGAAATGTTGCACGAGAAACATAAACGCACAAACTGTTACGTTACATATTTTCAAGTCCGTTGTCATACAATATCTTAACAATATTATTTCAACACCGCATGTTATGTCTAATTTGTTTACTTGTGTAGTAGCAACAAGTCAGTCATTGCACTTTCATCGATACTTCCTATGTCTGGGATAAAGTGTGTTGCCAAAGCAAAAATCTGCAAAAACAATTTGGTATAGGGGCGTCCATGACCGACATTTTTCGACCACAGCGATAATGGTTATTAATTACCTGTACAGCGCCAGCTAACGTCAGCTCTGATTGATCTGTTTTTAAATATAGGATGATGCGAAAACAAATTCGTTCATTATGTCTATGTATTTGTGTGGCTTATGATTATCCACATTGGTTTCTGTAAGGTATTCATAGGGATGGTATATTTGTTATGTGCGTAGAAAGGGCCCTATTATCAGTGAGAAAAAATAGCGTCCTGAGCTGAGAAACATAGGCCTGTGACCGCTGAAGCTAGATTATCAAATAGGCCTATAATACAAGCCTTTGGGATGTACAAGATTTCAATTTTTCACTTTTATTTGAACAAAGTCATGTACAAAACTCCATTTTTCTTCAGGTAACAATATTTAAATCGTAACCAAAATTATAAATATGACGCATATTTCTTGGGCTCCTTTATTTTTGTTTACAAAAAAAAGAAACAACAAAATACGCATCATCATACGATAGTTTTACTGACTATCTTTCTCTGCTAAACACTTTAGAAATCCCCCTTAAAATTATTACACAAGAAAACAAAACAAAACAAAACAAAATAAAGCGCCGATCTATTGGTGGGTGATTGGCAGTCCTAAAGAATACATGTACATTTATATAGGGCTGACACAGATACAGCATTATCGTTTTAATTTACTCCCCGGTAGCATTTCTCTGATGAATAGAGTCTGTCTTCCCACAAGGTGAAGCTTGAATTGTGACACGTACAGCCAATTATTTGTAAAATCCCAAACATACAACGAAATCGAAATCAAACACTGGCACACGGGTGTAATAAAACATCTGCAACAATCAGAATAATAGAAACCAAAAGGGGCGGCGTTAACACTATACAACTAATGAAACATTGCGTCAGTTGGTCGTGTCTGTCATGTATTTGTCAATTGTAGTTACCGCCTTCTTGCGGGCACCAACGATTGAACATTACAACAGAAGGCATTGAGTGGGTTTTAGTTTGTACGATAGGTTTGCTTGTAGCTGGTAAAAGAGTTTGATTTATCCTAATCAACGCTTTTCATCTTAGGAAAATAAAGGAAACGGAAAATAAGGATAGACGTTGTACAGTCTGTTGAGTTCCCAACTTACTCTTCCTTGTATAAAGCTTTAAAAGAAGGGGGTAGCGGGGGGGGGTGGGAGGGGGTGCTGTTATATCCCCTTAATGATGGAAAAACAACACGTGGGAAAGGAGAAGAGAGACATAGACTATATACATATTTGATGTTACAGGAGTGTTTTTGTTTTCTCATTGTCTCTCTTTCTGTAACAATGTGCATGCGTTTTGCGCCATTGCCTATACAATTTTAATCAAAAATTATTTTAAGAGAAAAAAAGAGAAAGCGAGAGAAAGAGAGAGAAAGAGAGAGAGAGAGGGAGAGAGAGACAGCGAACGCGCGAAAAAAAGGGGAGGGGGGGGTGAACAGAAATTGAATTTGATGCTGACTTAGGGTTACTGCAATCAAGCTGGTTACACTTGATGTTTCAACGTGTTTCCAATTTCATCTACAAATTTCTGATCTTGAAACTGCATTATGCCCAAAAATAAGGAACAAACCAGTTAAGAGGAGAATAGCACGCTGACACAATCAGTTACACACATACGAAATAAACGTAAGTTGAAGTGTTACTGAACGTGGGGAAAGTAGAAGGCTGGGGGAGGAAGGAGGAGGGAGGACAGAAGGAGGGAAAGGAGGAGGAGGAGGAAGGTGGGCGGTTCACTTCATTCAAATATTTTATTTATCTTCTCTTCCGCAAACTCCCTCTTTGAGAAATAATAAGAAAAACGTGATCAACAAATGCACTATGTAAATCTTAAAACAACAACATACAAATACTGCATCGACCTGTTATAACAACCCCCCCCCCCCCACCCCCCCCCCCCCCCTCTCCCACACACACAAAACAACTACGGGGCGGTTGGCGATGTTTATGACGACTATGATAATGACGAACATTGATAATGGTGATGGTGACGACTTCAGAGATGGTTAAAGCAACTACACAATGCTTTCCATACTTTCTACTGCAGTGGCAGTACAGTTTCCGACTTTAAAAAATGCTATCAAAATGCAACTTCGTCCGTTCGTTCGTTCGTGTCTCCTTAGATCAAGATTGATATATCTTGATCTTCGGAGTAGTTGTTACAACCGGCCGTGTCAGACACGTTGCCCCGGGGTGCGAGATAGGACTCTTGTAGCGTGCCCCCACTTTATACAATAAATAGCAATTAACATTACATTTAATTAATTTAAAGAATGAAGCGATTAATATTACTCTCATGTTACGGGGGAAATATATTATATATAAAATTATGGATCAATTGATTTGGTCTATCCAGGTTGATGGCACAAACACGGCACTATACTGGACAGAGTTCCTAATAATTACACAGCTTGGTCTTGTTGCTCTGTTCGCCAGCAGTTTAAGGATATGGAATCCCGCGGCACATTACTCACAAGAGTTCTAACAAGCCAAGCTTATACAGAGCCTATGATAAGTAATTTGTGCATGTACCACCCACCCGATCGATCCACGAACAATTAATATTATTAGAATAAAGCAAATAAAGAAAATTTGACTTAATAAATGGAACTCAAGATATCTAACTCAAACTTTAAACTCTTCACGCGCACTTCGCGCGACTCTGTGACGTGACATTTACAAAAAAGTAGCCTATCTGACGTAATAATGGCAAAAACGCGCGCATCTGCGACTGCGTAATAACTGGGTAGTAACATACATAATACAAGAGAGCTGAAAAACATAACATAAACATTGTGAAAAGCAGATAAGTGTACTTGCAAAGTTTGCCGAAAGGTTTGGTAAGTGATTTTTTTCTTAATATCAAACTTGATTTTTCATTGATTGCTTTTTAAATGCTCTTTAAATATTAAAAGGCATACAGGACAGGATACGTTTCTCAAATGACATTTTTTGTCGTCAAGTCCTAATTTTTTCACTTCAACTATAAGAATTTTATGGAAAATATTTTGCTCCATACAAAACAGAGGTAATGTTTTTTGTTTACACATAAGTGTTCTTTATCAAATTCTAATAACGTTATAATCCTACTTATCAATATATCCTAACATGTAGTCAAAGAGTTCGGTATGTAATGGATTGTAGTAGCCAACAGTCGACATGATTATCATGTTCTAGATAGTGCATATAGCAAGAAGAAATAGATTGATATTTGGGCTAAGGGTCGAGGGCTATCGCTGCCCCTATACCCAACCTCATATTGCTGCCACATAAAAGATGTTGCTTACTGAAATAGGCTTCATATCGGAGTACATGAACTGGATTAGATTGTATTTTGATGACCGCATTTATCATAGATATCAAAAGAAAACATTCTTTTAAAGAATGGATCAACAAAATATTTAGGATGGCGCTGAATTATAAGTGAATGAACGCCATGATTATTGTTTACAGACTCGATATCAAAACGAATTGATGAAAATAATGAAAGATTGGGGGAAAGAAGGGACAAACTTTGAAGACGGAGATAGATTAACAAAAAAAAAAACGAAATAGAGAGAGAGAGAGAGAGAGAGAGAAAGGATATATATATATATTTTTTTTTTTTTTTTTGGGGGGGGGGGGAGTGAAATGTAAAGGCAGAGGGGGTAAAATGTACGGGAACAGGAAGACACAATAATTAAGGTTAGCCTATATACAATCGTCAAATCGCTCAACGAAAAAAACAGGCATAGGTCTAGGTCTTTATAATATTCATATTTCTTGGCATTGTATTGAATAACTCTTCTTTTCTACACTTGTAGACAAAAATATCGCACTTGGTGCCCTTGAATATATTGCTAGAGGAATTCGGAGGTAAAGATCCGATTTCAAGAAGGTTATTTCGTGTCTGAAATTTTCGATAAATTTGTAGTTCCTAAGAAAGGAAATGTTTGTGGAATACGTCAAAGAGAGTGTAAGTCCTGTCTCCTTAATATATTCCAACGTTAAGGTCTCGCCACATTAGACTATGCTTGAGGATTCGTTTAAGAAAACAATTTTAGTTCTTGAACATCAGACTTAATTAATCATGCGCCGAGAATGATCATCACCCAACGGTTAAAAGGGTCGAGACCCGGTCGTATTTCGCCCAAGCATGAGATAAGAGCAAGTAGGCGAATCGAGATAAGCTAAACATTTGGAGGGAAACTTAAATGACTCTTAAAGGGTTTGGGTGAAGGGGTGAGGGAGATGGAGATTGGGGAAGGCAGAAAGGGAATGAAGACGGGGGTTGGGAGAGGTATGAGTGGGGGGAGGGGGAGATTAGGAGGGGGTGGGGTGGGGATGTGATTATAATGGACTGAAAGAGCGAGGAGCAAAAGTGTGAGAGAATGAAAGTGAGTGACAAAGCAAGACAGAGGGGAGACAAACATTAATTTCTACTTTGAAGCAGACAAAATGAATAGTGAAGGAGGGATTATAAGAGTGATTGATACAGAGAGAGAGAGAGAGAGAGACAGACAGACAGACAGACATAGAGAGAGAGAGAGAGAGAGAGAGAGATAGAGAGAGAGAGAGACAGAGAAAGGGGAGAGACTGAGAGATAATATTAAGGTGAAGAAACGAAAGAGAAATAATGAGCAATAGAGAGAGATAAAGAAGAAGAAGAAGAAAAAGAAGAAAAAGAAGAAGGGAATGATACGTGTCCTTCCATGCCACCTAAAAGGCTGTAGGCCTACACCTCAAATGTTTAATGTCAGAGTGCGTCCGCTAACTAACCCTTCTAATCGCCTCGTTGCTAATACAATTTGTGATTATCTTGATTAGTTGAATTAGAATTTTGTCAGTGCAGTTAATGAGTCTGCGGTCTCCATCGCTCATGGCATTAAACCGGCGTTAAGGACATGACGTGAATACTGCTGAAGATGTATGGTAGCCATGAAGATGTGTGCTAACCTTGTTTATAAAACAGGAAAACTGCGATGAACATGATAAATGATACGGCACAAATGAAAGATGGTTTCCTATTAGTGTCCCATTTGGCCCTGGGTCGAACTTGTTTTAATCCGCATCCACCGAAAAGAGTTTTGGCATATTTCCACGGCTAAATGATTTATATTGCATTACGAGAGTCAGAGAGATGACAGCATGGTTATCTAGGAGAACATATATGTTGTGTTCATGTGATTAGGATTATTATGATCTCTTCGTCACCATTAGAATCGTTATCCTTTTTTATCATCGTCACCACCATCATCACCATCACCATTGTCCTGATTGCCATCATTAGCAGCACCATCATCACCAACACCTTTACCATCATCATCACCATCACCAACACTATCACCATAACCACTACCATCACTATCAACACCACCACCACCACCACCACCACCACCACCACCACCACCCTCACCACCATCATCATTACCATCACTATCAACAGCACCACCTCCAACACTACCAATTACCACCACTACCATCACCACCATCGTCACCATTTCCAACATCACCACCATCACCACCATCACCAAACTTGCCATCACCACAATGACCATGGTAACTTTGCCATCAATGGCAACTACCATGGTAACAGGGCTCAACAGCCAATCAAAATCAAGGTTTCCATGGTAGTTCCATTGATGACAAAGTTACCATCAATGGTAAGTTTTGTGCAACAGGGCCCTAATGGTGCCTGAACATGTTAGCATCGGTTGTCGATTTCCTCCATATCTTCTGATATTACTCCTAATTTCGGTTTCTAAATTCCCAAACTAATATGTTCCCAGTCCCTCGATTCATCCTAATACGCCGTAATTCAGATGCTTGTTAAATCATATCTCTAGGACCATGTTTGCTTTTTGAAATTATCTACATTTAGATGGTAACCAGAGAGGATGTTGCATCCATCCTGCTTGGAATTAAACTAATAGAATAACAACATTATTTCGTTTCTCGGAAAGGGGTAATTCAGGCTTACCCTAATGGGTAGATGAACTTGAATTTGGAAACGAATGCCTATAACAAGTTTATTAGTAACCTTAAAATAAAGCTTCAGGTTGGGAATTGCTGACCTTGACTTTGCTTATGGGCAATGACGGGAGAACTCGCTTAGTTTAGAGGGTATTTGGGGGTTCAAATAGATTTAGGAAGTTTTCACTTCATCAGGAGATCAGAGTAACAAATGCGTAAATACAGAGACAAGCAAACAAACTATTAAGAAGGAAAACAAAAATCAAATGGTCTTGGGGCTACATTGCCACAGCTTCTGTCATGTTCACTAGGTTTGTCATTCCGCCCCCCCCCCCCCTCCCTCCTCTGGAGAGGCTAAAATTAGAGGGTTCTGATTTCTAAAAAAATCACATAATTGTTATTTAGGATGTTCGGGGTTTTCACCCATACCTCCCCTTCGCCCTTTCTATAGCAGTGACGTATATAGCTACAAGGGCGCGGGGGCATTTGCCTTCGATTTGGGTAGAGGGAAATAGTGACAAAATGAAAGGGAGAGGGGGGTGGGAGGTGAGAAAAAGAAGGTGATATCATAAACTCCCGCACACACCTCCCCCATAATCAATGGCCTTATTAATTCACAGTTTATTCTTCAACTAAGAACGCCCCCTCCCAATTCGGTTCACCCCCTACCCCATCTGCCCCTTCCAGTCTTTTATCCCTCTCAGCTTCCCTCACAATAACAGTGTGCACTTTGCCCACTTTGGCCCTCATTATTGAAACCAAAAATATGCCCTTCGCCTGGCTCCATCCAGCTAACAAAATCTGGGCTAAGTCATCCATGCCTAGGCCACTTCAATTTGATAAACATGCATCTGAAAAGAAAACACATTCAGGTTCAACAACCATGTATCTAAACTACGTTTCATGTTCCGAGGTCAGTTTATAATGACCCACTTTAAAATTATGGAAACGTTCATCTGAGAAGAAGAAAAGAAAAAAAACGTTCGGGTTCAAAAGTTATATATATGAAGCGGCATGGCGAACATGAATATCCCAGGGCCACAAACAATCATGGGCCGTTTTAAATTAAATAATTGAAAACGGCCGTTTTGAATTACAGAACTTCTTTTTAAATTGTTTAAACGTGCATCTGAAAAGAAAACAGATTCGGTTCGAAATGAACGATATGAGACAAAAATCTACAATTTATTTCATGTTCCAATGCCGCTTATAATGATGGGCTACTTTAGACTATGTGAAAGTGCATCTGAAGAAAGAAAATACAGTCAGGTTTAAAAGTAACGATATAGTGAGCAACCCTGTACCTACAACTTTCGATTTACTAGACCACCTATAACGATGGGTCACTTCAAATCATGTAAACGTCCAGAGAAATAATAACGCAATCGATTTCAAACGTAGCATTGTGGAACAGAGTTGTGAAACACCAATGCACGTACCTACTATTTGTACATGTTCCGTAGCCACAGAATGATAGAAAACATATAAAACTATACAAAAAGAAACCGTGCTCGTAATGACGATAAATTAGTTTAAAGTACTTTTGAAAGTAAAGATATGGAATAATCATATACCTACAATCTATTCGATGTTCTAAGGCCATTATCATGAGGAGCTGCAATACTAGGCTAAATAAATCTTGCTCGAAATAACGAACAAATTTGACGGGCATTTGCCGTTCTTCCTCATTGCTTTATTTGTTTGTTTTGGTCGAAATAATAATATGAAACAACCGTAAATCTATATCTTGTTCAATTATCCAAGACCGCTTGTTATGGTAACATGCTTTTCAAATGAATACATATACAGATGAATTATGACAGGCAGTTATTTTCAATACTTCTTCTTTTTCGTTTGTTTGTTAGATATTTGTTTAAGCAACATGGAACAACCATAAATCTATATGTTGTTCAACTGTCCAAGTGTCATAGTGCAGGTACGTACGACTGATGGCTGAGGAATATATTTAGCTCTCATTACATTGTATTTGTTTGTTTACTTGATTATCTACGTGTCACATTTTCAGTATTACCTTGTCTCATATTGTAAACGAAAATTTCTTTAGAATAGTTACATTGATGGAAAAATCATATATACTTTTTTTTACTCACGGTCTCATCTTTGGTTAAAACAAATTGTTTTACAAGATACCACTGTACCTGTTAGATATGTTTGCTATATAGAGGGCGCAAGTAGCTACATGGACTTAGTGTCCCTTTATAAAGGGACACTACATGGACTGCAGTCCCACCTTAAGTAAACAAGAAAGAGGAAAGAAAGATACTACAAAGACGAAAAAATCTGTAGACGAAATGAGAACTGTAAGATGGCGGCACGCGTTAAAACTAGGGGGGAGGGGGGGGGGTTAAGGTCACTCTACTAGTAAAATGTTGGTCTTTATTGGTCTTTGGCAGGATAAGATAGACCATTCTATTTGACTTGATCTAAATCTTCTAACTATGTATTAAAGTAGCTGTCTCTACCACTGCAGAAGCTAATCTGCAAGGATATACCGAAAATCACTCTCCATCACCGGGGCGAGTCCGGGGAGATTGAAAGGTCGAGTGGGGTGACTTTCTTCAAGCTACCACTTAGGTTTTATATCACATTAAATGATTTGCGAACGAGATTGAATAACTCAAGAATACATTTCAGAAATACTTTGGGGAAGTTGGGGTGTGATTTTGGAGCGATAAAGGGATCAAGCGGCGGCAATACTGGGCTCAAATTTGATTGTGAGGGAAAGTGGTCCTTTTCCTTCTGATTTTAAACCGATCGGTGGAGAATTCAAGGATTCTGATGCCATAAAAAGCTCAATATTATTTTAGAATTTGGGAAAGTATTATCTCTTTCCGTTTTTATTCCAGCTGGCAAAACGATCGGGAGGGTGTGTGTGTGGGGGGGGGATGTAGGCGCAAATCCCTTTCAGATCATACCCATAATGTGCATTTGTACAATATTGTATTTGTGTAGAACATGTAGACCCCACCCTATTTAAAATGCCCTTTAATGTTTTAATGTCCTTGATGTAAAGCAGTTTTGCTGATTATGTTTTATCCAGAATAAATATTTCTTAGATAAGCCTCTCTAAATAGATAAATAAATCCATATGATAGATCACCGATATTTCTAACCCATTGTCAATACTTATTAATTTTGCTTTTATAAGTATAGAGGGAGACGAATACCGAATACCCCCATGCACCCCCCCCCCCCTCTCAAAAAAAAAAATGGAGGGAAACTGACGGTGATGTAAAACTTCTTTCTGTTTCAGAAAATATTGGTATCGACTACCGAGTTCTGTTAATATATACTAATGCGGAAATTTCTTGTGCTAAACCCTTTTTGGCTACGGTAAAAGTGACAAAATCGAATCATAAACCATAATCCTACTAGGTCTTTTGTGGTCTGACAGACTGTCGCTGGTGATGATGAAAAGAATAATAATAACATTAACTGGCTAAATTCCAAAGAATAAAAGAAGATGACAAGACCCCTTGCTCAGTCTCATGTTTAAGTATACTAGTATAAATGGTCATACATGTTACAAATGTACTGTATTAATTGCAATGTTCCTTACTTTTCTTGTATTCCTGCATTTCTACCCTTTTTTTTAATTCTTGCATAATCTTCCTGTATTCCTTGTAAAGTAATGATTATACTTAACATGGAAAAAATAAACAATCAAACGGCACATGGAATAAAAAAACAACCAAACAGACAAGAATGTCACTCTTTCTAAACAGAAGAATTCAAACTTTTAAAGACCCTTTGCTTAGAACTAATATATTTATATACAATAATTGTATTACGTCATAAGAATGACCCCCTATCATCTATTCTCCCTCCCTCCCCTCGCCCAATTCGTATTTTATGTTTAACTTGTAACAACTTTATCAATTGCGATTATGTTTTGCTGTTTTGCTTGTTTTTCTTTTACTTCGTTCATCTTGATTAATAACATGTTACAACAACAACATTTTAAGCAAGACATTCCCAGTATATAGGCCCTTTCGGGTTTTTAAAATCATTATCCGTAAATTGTTTGGCACTCAAATACTCAGTTGAAATAAACATCATTATCTTTATTATGTAGGATTAATTCTCAGCCATCAGGACTTCAAAGTTTTCTCTCCAAAAAGAAATTATGTGTTCCTCAAAGAAAAAATATAATTACAGAAAACAAATGCAAGTTTTGGCGACAGTCCAGAAATAAAAATATTTAGTAACAAGTGTTATGTTGTCATTATATAAAATTATGATGTTCGAAAATTATTGGCTGCAGCAATTATTGACGTAGCTCTGGCATTTCATAACCATGTAAACAAGTGCTGATTAATAAGCCTTAAAGCCTGAATGATAAGCCTCTTGGCGAATACTTTAGCACGTATGTGAATTATTATCGAAACATTTGTTGAAGGATCAAAAGAATAATACGATAAAGAAAGGAGACCGTGAAAGGGGTTGTCATGAAGTTTTGTTAGATTGCGAAGACCTTGCTATTCAGAAATTGGCGACAAATTGTAATAACATTGTTTGTGGCAATAATGCTAAAGCTCCTTGGCGAATATATTCGCACGAATGTTGATTATCATCGAAAGGTTTGTGATAACATCTAGAGAAAATACAGAGGAACAGTTAAAATGGAAAGGGGAGTCTTACAGCATTGCTTGTATATAGGCGAACACTTACTTTTCAGAAATTGCCGACATATTTCAATAACATTGCTTTTGAGGCATTTAGGATTATGCTTGTTGACGAATACGTTCGCACGAATATTGATTTAATATTATCGAAAGGTTTGTAATGAAATCAATAGAATAATAAAGTTATGGGAGGAGCCAGGGGGCGTCTTCCATCATTTTCCAAGTGTTTTTAATGTTGTCAGTAGGCGAATATTTGTTTTTCAAAGTATTGACAAAAAATCACAATGATATTGTTTTTGCCATTGCTGATAGTACCGTCTGCATGTTCTGATCAAAGTCAAATGTTTGTAATAAAGTCAAGAGAAGAATTCGATGACAAAAATGGGTGGGTTGGGATGGTGGGAGGGGGGGGGGTGGAGCTTTAGTGGAGTGGAACACTGCTGTGGAGCCTGTGTTATACTGATAATGACTCTTGACTCTCATGTGAAAGGTCCTGGTTTCGATTCCTGCTCGGTGCTTATTTCCTTGGACAAGGTGTTTGACCCTCTTGTCATGGTGGTATTAAATTTGTGCCTTTTAATACAGGGATAATAATAAATGCACTGCCCTCTGGAAGAACGCATTCACTGCCCCCCCCCCCCGTTACAGTGCGTTTATTATTGTCCAATCTACTGCCACATAGAACTTCTCTTATCATTTCAGTCCAGTTTGGAATGTTCAATCATTAAATAAAAGCTTCATAATTTGATTTCCTACTGATTTCCTACAAATCTGGATAGATTTTCACTTGCCAATCCTAATTGGCATCTACTTTCAAATGATACATACAGGCTTGAAATGTTTGAACACATTTTATTACGATAATTCTCTCTCTAATCATTTCACCAAAAGTTTGATTGAAGGAGAGAAAAAAATATACATTCGATGTATGCACAGGATTTGATATTACATAAGCGGACTTATCCATATTTTTCCGGATCTTTTATAGAAAAAGAAAATTGATCCCAGTTTCCTAACTTGAATTTCGTGTAATTAAGCAGAATTCAACGACCTCTGAAATCAAATGAAACCTAAGAAACAGAACCAGAATCACATTGTCTGTTTACAAATACTGCCTTAGTATAGACTATTAATATTTTAAATCATACAAAGGAAGATTTAGTCAATTAAGTGAAAACTTTTTAGAAAATTAGAATGTCGAGATGAATTAACGTCATAGGAGAAAGAGCGTATGAGCTTGGTTGAAGCATAATTTTATGTCATCAAATCTCACCTAAAAAGGAATTATTGTCACACGTGTATTGCTGGAAGACAGATACAGAGAGAGAGAGAGAGAGAGAGAGAACGGATAGCTGGAAAGATAATCATTTCAAGACATTCTGCATAAAAACAATATAGAAAAGGGACGCGAGAAAAGACAGAAATAAAAATTGAAAATGTTCTGGAAAAAAATCATGACAATTTAATTATATGGTACAAAGGTAATATTATCAGTCATCATGCGTGCGGATCCCACACGCAATCTTCGAAAGTGCCAAGAAGAATTGTAATGATATATATTGAAGAAGAAAGATATAGAGGAAGACAAATTCCCTTAAATCTTTCATCAAAAGTAATTCCTTTGGAAATTGTGAGGTTCACAAATTTTCCCACACCTCCTCGTACTGCCAGAAGTCATGCGATAACTCTAATAAAAGAAATTATTTTTTTCTAGAGCCCCAATGAAATATTAACTTGCGCCGATCAGATTTTGCAAATTATCATTGTCATGCACTAGTAATTAGATCATTTGGAATTAAAGAGTCTCATTCATCTCTAACACGTTTGCCAGAATCCAAATGTCTTGGTCCGGGGCTGTTTTGGGAAATTCACCAGGATCGCCCAACTTCAATTTCTGATTTTTGTTTCCCTCTCCCCTTCCCCCTGATATCTGATCTAGTGTAGTTCATTGTATATAATTAAACAATCAAAATAGCTTTCAAATTCTCACAATTTGGATAAAAATCGAAGTACAGGTGTTACTATCTAACTTCTTACAAGGAAACCAAAGTTTGTGCAGAATTTCGGCAATCCAAACGTTAAATCGTTTTTTATAAATACATGGGAATGAAGAATATTTCATTTTGTTGTTGTTATGCAGTATATGTTATTGAAATAAAAACAAATATACAAGCAAACTAGGGCTGCTGTTACCAAGGGTTTAGTAAAGCTTCCCCAAGTTAAGACGATTAAAGCATTTCTGGAACTATTACTTCCTACCAGGGACCCCTAGACTGCACCTGGGTTGAGAGTGACAAATTGAAATCAAAAGGTATTGCCAAAGGACATTAGACTTAGTGCAGCAGCGGTACTCGAACCGCGAACCCTTTTTTCAGTTCGGTTACATATTCACCTGACCACGACACCACGCAACACCTCTGTTGAATGGAAATTAAAAGGTGACTTCCTCTTCCAAAACTTTGTTATTGAAGTTATAATTTTCTTACCTGATTAAAAAGATGTTATTCAAGGCATGTGAATGCTAGAATACTCTAACTAATTCAATTTAAAGCAGTTCAAAGGTATGTGCCTTTAGCCCTTTAACATTTAAAGCTCTTTAATCTCGTTTCTCCCACTCGATCCTTATGACTCGTTGCGGTTACACTATGCACGGGAGAGTGCCCCCTCCCACCCGCCCCTATCGCCCCCTCTTTTCATATTACTGACATAAATAGTTTCCACGCATATACATCATTCCTATGACCCGCTTCAAAGGGGGTGGTAAAACAATTTGTAAAATTATAATATAATTTTTTTTTTTTTTGATCATGTAAGAGGGGGGCGGGGGGAATCCGGAAATTACGAAACCAAATTATTGTTGTGCACTTTATTCAAGGTATATGCCAGTTGAGTTTAAAGTGGGGGGGGGGGGGGGTGTTCTCGGGCCGGTTTTCAACTTAAATCCGCCAATGCTCAAAGTGATCTGAGATTTTCTGCAGGTTTTTAGTTCGTTCGATGGTTAGGGTTTTGCTGCAATTTGGATTTTATTTTGGCATTATACATGTACGCTTAACCGTGACATTAGGTTTTGTGTTGGCTTCCTGGGTTGAAGCTAGTGAGAGAAATTCAACCGAGAAACTACAGGCGCCGGAGTACATGCCGCTCAATAAGTGGACAATATACATGATATAGACAGTCATATTATAGGTTATAGGATGCTTTGTATAGCTCTAATGTCGAATGTCTGTTCTTAATTTCTTCATATCAAATGTACATGTAGGGAGGTCGTTGGCATCTTGAAGAAATTCAACGCCAATCAAATTAAGCTGTTTAAATTGAAACATATCAGTTGCATTCATGTGGCGTTGCCATTATTCCAAATCTTCACAATACGTACTATGAAAGGGAGTGCGCTATAGCTGCATTGATCATTGTGCATGGCGTACTGCAGGCCCACCTATTAAATAGGGGAGGACTGGCATGGTGGTATGTGGCCCTGTCATCTAATTTTCAATTTCCCTCTCCCCCCATTCTCTCTTTCTTTTCATATCATTAATATTTTCATCATGAAGTGCCGCAAAACTGTGACAGTATTTGCACTGTAAAAACATTAAGAATATATAATGTAAAAACTATACATTTTCAGTGACAAATGTGCAGTATAATGACAACTAAAGAAACTGGACGAGGGGGAGGAGGGTTACGTGCCCCACCCCATGGCCACCCCCCCCCCCCCCTTTCGTATAGCTACGCCACTCATCATTGCAATGCATACCAACGGATGCACTGTTAATGAGAATAATCTTTGCACTCAAACGAGGCTCTTTACGTTGGAGATTGGGAGTGGGTGAGGGTAATTGATGGTGTCTGCAGGCTTGACATTGTAAGGGGCATGTTCCTACTAGCCACGATGGTACAATGTGGGATATTGGTGATGGTGTCTACACGCGTGACATTGAAGAAGCAAAAAATCCACTAGCCAAACTAGTACAATGTGACCACTGAGGTCTATTGGTAAGGGCTCTCGACGCTCATTTGATAGGTCCCGGGTGCGAAATTTGTATTCCCAAACAGGTTTGCGATTTCTTATAGTTCCGTTCTTCTCAATGGCTGATATGTTCTACGTCATTAGCAGCTTGGAAAGAGATCACAAACAATTAGACTCTGATTTTTTATTGCTTTGCTTCACTATTTATAAAGGCAAAAAACCGAATAAACTGAGACTTGAACCCACAACTCTGAGATACTATTACGCTGGCCTTACCGATTGAGCCAACGATGGGTTGATGAAAAGTTATTCTGTATGATTTCTATAACCCTATCACTCACCCTAACGGTTACGTCATTGCTAATGACGTAACATATCAGCCAATCAGATGACCGGAAATATTAGCATTGGCAAACCTGTTTGGGAGAAAAAAATTAGCGTCCCGGGTTCCAGCCTTGCTCGATAGTGGCACGAGAACGTATGTGGTATATTGATGAAGGCTCTTGAATCTCATACGAGATATCCTGGGTTCAAGCCTTGCTCGGGGCTTTCGTTATTCTCATTCTTTTTCGTGATGTGAGGCCTTCGACATGGAACGCGGACATGGAACGCGTAAGATGGTGATTACAAAATCTTTGTCTCCAACAAAACACTGTTTAAGGCCAACTAATATTTTTGACATCAGTTGCACTAAAGTATTTGTTAGATATGACTTTGTATAGAGGTTGTATGTCGTCACAGTAGTCTTCCCCTTTCCCCTCTCTCTTTTTAGCAAGGGGGGGGGGGGGGGAGGGCGTTATAGAAATGCCAGTAAAACACGCCATCAACATTATTTGGGGAGGATGAGAGAGAGAGCGTCGCATCGTCTTCTTTTCATGCTGCCTTCCCCATCCTCAACCCTTCCGCTTTCCCCCTTATTTTCTGGCTCCATCATTTATGAGGTGGTGGTGAAATTGCCCCCCCCCCCCCTTCCCGAGGCTACGCTATTACACATTACTACTGGAATCTGCGCACTGTACACTAATTTCTACAAGCAGGTGGATTGCCAATCCGGACAAATATAACTTTTCCAAACGTCACTCATAATATCAAGCAGAAAGCAGAGTACAAATAAAAGCGTAACATATCTCGCGCCGTTTCCCATACAAATTGAGGAAGTATTTGTCCCTCTAAAGCACCCTTGTATTTCTAATAAAATTTGACAATTCGCACTTGGCCCACAGGTTAAATAGAAGGGTGCTGACAGACTGATGGTGCAATGGGCAGCTGTTTCGGGGTTAACACTTTCTCAATTTCAAGACTGACTCGGGTTTGGGCTAACAATGAGGAGATAGGAAATTGAATTGAATGGACTTACTGAGGGAAACTGCTTTCCCTTTGAATTTGATATCATCTACATATATAAATATCTCTCTCTCCCCCTCTCTCTCTCTCTCTCTCTCTCTCTCTCTCTCTCTGCCAACCCCTCTCTATACTTCTATAGACAACTAGTAAATATTTTACAAATACAGGAGACTACAAAGGGGATTGCCAAATTGCCATATACATGTATAATCTTCATAATTACTCAAATCGATAGGTATTGAACTTATTGCTTTCCTCATAGAATAAATATATCCAACATAAGAATACAGCCGCCTGATGCTACTAATACTTCCAAGTATTCCATTCATATCTTTGGTCAACAAATCAATAGATTAGCAAAGGTGAGTGGGCATTAAACTTCAGTTCACGCTGTCAAAAATACATCGATTTCTTCATGCGATCAAATTGTTTAACACTTTAAGCCGCATCAAATTCATTATTAAAAGTAAAACAAATATCATTTTCAAAATTAATCAATGGTAATGTCAAATGGAGCTACTATAATATGTACAATGAACTTGTCACAGTAGCTTTAATACATAGAGAAGGAGGGAAAATGAAGAGAGTAAGATAAAGAGAGAAAGAAACACTATATTTCTCGACATGAAACTTATAGTACGACCATTTAAAACACCTGAATTAATATATTTTCCCTTTAAAATAAATATGTTTCCATTCTTTTCATTTTTCAGGTTGACGCATTAAGAGTTGCAATTATTAAGAAATTCATTTTCCACGCAGTAGTTGTTTGCATCATTATACTTCTACATCAAACATTTTTGTTATCATTATTTATGTTCCTAGTAATTATAGCCATGAAGAGGAATATATTAAAAGCCACGCCCCTTTGTCGAGACAATAATGTTTTTTTTCTTTTCTTAATTATAGTCAAGGAAAGTAATTTTCCTGAGCTGGGAAATCGGTTAGACGGTTTCCATCTCTTCGATTTCACTAACTAACAGTTTCTTTTATTTCTATGTATTCCATCAAGGAGCCAAAACGAAACCATATAAATGTAATATAAGAGTTACCGAAACTGTAAGGATATGTATTTGCAAGTTTAAATTGTTGAAGATTGCAATCTCTAAATACTCTTGTTTCCGGATTGCGTGGTTTATAACTTAGATCATGTTGATTTCGTTAACATTACATCTTACGCGATACGCTAATGAAAATTGCACACATGGCTTCGATATCTTGGCGTAGGACTGCGTCAGTGACTGGCGCGGTCTATGACGCACCATGTGATGGTGAAATCATACAAATAAAGTATAGTAAAGAAAAAAAAACGAAAAGACAAGACAGTTAAGCCAAGAAAAAGGAAATAAAAACAAAACAAAATAAAAGGAAAGAAAAGTGAAGAAGTTTAGAAAAGAAAAAAAACAAGATCAGCACACAACAAAATAAATAGTATTAAGGAAAAGTTAATACCAGAAAAGAACAGAAAAAAAGAGGAAAGAAACGATACGTGACTTGGTAAAATGATTTTATCACAAGTTACGTTGAGTTACTGACGTATGCGCTTGATTAACGCAGTAATAACGCAAGAGAAATGACGCACCATGTGCAACGAGCATCACATTTGTTGCTCAAGCGGGCTGGAAATATGTCCTCTAGAATAAAAATTGATAAAAATCAACAGTGCACTTGTATTTAGTTTTGAACAAGGTTAACAGCTGTTGGTCAGCTCGAGTTCAGGAACTCATTTTCGGCGAAACTTTCACCGAAAATCCGCCGCGATCGCACGTGGATCGCAGTGGGCAATCCGTCTGAAAGGTAGACTTCGGAACGAGCTCATGCTGCGAACTCAACGCAAGAACATTGGCCTAAAGAGGGTATAATCTATTCGGATGGGGAACTTGACTAGATACTTGATAGGTTAATCACATGAGTTAATACTTGATAGGCTTATCTGTTTATGATTAAACTACTGGATTCCACGAACATGTTTACGTATATGTGAGGTATACATGTATATCTATTGATATAATCTAGATTAATTTCCATTTAAAATGGCTATGTGGTTGGTCAGATGAAATGGCATAGTGAAGAAGATGGGAACAAGTTTAAAGAAAGAAAAATTGATTCTGTTCTTGAAAATCGGATAACTTTCCTGGAAATTATTCAATGTAAATAGGCCTATACACATTCGAATTAATACGTTATATATCTTACAACAAATTTGTTGTTCAAGAAGTTGTTCATTGTTGTTCACAACGATTCCAGCACCACGTCTCTCTCTCTCTCTCTCTCTCTCTCTCTCTCTCTCCCTCATTTCTCTCTGTGCGATTGCCAGGTGTTGAAAAATGATGTATCCTTCAAACCCTTCAATTGTTTTTGTTTTTGTTATTCCATTGGAGAAATATTACAGGCAACATGAACATTTATTAAGATATTACACTGTCAAGGATGAGGTGATGGTTTTGCAAATTGTTTGGATTGTCTGCAGTGCATAATCATTGCTCTCAATCTAGTGAATATATATAGAAACACTGTCATACCCGAGTTTATAAACCTTTTATAGATATACTTTTCTAAAAAAATTAGCTGTCAAAGTGTAACAATCTACGTGTATATCTCTCCTTACCATCTTGGGTCAAACTCACTTTTAGAATTGAAATGACGTCCTAATTTGTTATAATGCGTGCAACTGGTTTTGCGTACACTGCGCTGCGTGAAAGATGACGTCTCAATTGGCGCGCCACTGTGCACTGTTTCTTGCTACTATTTTGATATTTTCTTCCTTTTAAAAATTTCATTGCGTCTATCCTTTTTTGTCTGCGCTATTTTGATACTGTAAGGAAGAAAGAAAATCACATCCTTTGGTTTAATGAAATACTTTTTGTGCTGCCCACGACCCGATTTTAAAGTGCCTAAATACCCTCTTCGTCTTTCTTCTTTGCTTCTTGTATATTGGTTTTGTATCTGTTTTCGGTCATTTTTTCCTCCATATACATGTACCATCATATCAAGTTGAATGTGATTCATACATGCTTACATTTTTGGCTTAACCTGTAAGGAATCAGATACCTCAAGCTTTTTTAAAGATGAAGTTGGTGTCATTGCTTTTTAAAAGTGAAACATCGTTAACTGATGACCTTAATTCGTCACGAACATTGCATAATTACACATTTCATGATAGCAGGAGAAAAGAGAGAGAGAGAGAGAGAGAGGGAGAGCGAGAGAGAGAGATAGAGAGAGGGAGGGAGAGAGAGAGAGAGAGAGAGAGAGAGATAGAGAGAGGGAGGGAGAGAGAGAGAGAGAGAAGAAAAAAGAAAAGAAAAGAGGGATGGAGACCGTCATGGAATAGAACAAAACAATCTATGAAAATGAAACTGCGTTTATCTATTATCCGTTTATTTTTTCCTATTTCCAGATGTTATTATTGATTATTCAAACGGAAATGTATTATTTGCCCCGTCCATAATACACACGAATTGTTAGATTATATCTTATCATCTCACAAGGTACGTCATTTTTTTCCATAATCCAATTTTCTTTTAGAAAACTCAGCTTTTCTAAATTGGGCCAAGGTCACTGGCGATATCCTTAATTGAATCTAAACAAGTTCTAGATTTTCTATTCTTCCCTCTCATTGGGCAATCAAATATTTGCTAAACTTACGTTTTGATAACAATCTCGTTATTTGTAACAATTCATATTTATGCTAGCCGTTCAAATATAGGTTATCAGGTAGTGTACTATGTTTAACGAAAACTGAATCTGACATGAGAAAAGGCTCTTCAATTGTTGTGAAATTGTTATTTATTCGAGCAAGGTATTAATCTTCCTTTGTTGTTAAAGATTTTTTTGCCGCTTCAATAACATCAGAAAATGAAACTTTCATGAAATGAAATTTGAATTCACGGTGTAAATGAGCACACTGACGACACTCCTCAAATAAATAATGTTATTGTAATTCATTTATCTTTCTGTGCCATCTCGAAATAAATCATTTTCAAAGCCGTATTCCTGTTTCATTTACATTGCGTGACTATAAATCCAATTCCATTATTACATGCATATAAGAGCAATTGCAGTCTTTTGTCAATTTGATAGATATGACATTTCGAGTGCATAATGTAGTCAGATATAATCGAAAGCTGTGTTGATGAAGTGATGATAAGAAATAATGAGAAATATATGGATTGATATTTCATTTGATCTTACCGACATCAGACCGAATTCAGACCGAACATAAATAAACAAAAAATTCAAAATAAAAAGGGACGGAGTTATATAAATTCTATATAGCAAGGGTTAAAAAAAAAAGGGGGGGGGGGGGTACCTAGCATCATAAGATTGGGACACTCAATACAGACCCACCCTATAGCTCATATTCTCAAATTCTAATTAAACAAGCCCCAACCCCCTCTCCCATCATCAACGTACTTTGTTTAAGAATCTTTCGGGATAGAAACCCTTTATTAAAAAAAAGGTTGTTAATCTCCTTCGAATTTTCAGTTCTTCTACAGCATTTTGTTTCCGTGGCTGCACATGTATTTCAAGGTCCCCTGTATGGCTTATTTGATTGCTCAAAGTTTTTGTTTCTAAATAGAAGAAAATGTGTTTTAACTAGACGGGTTTCGAGTTAGAATGTATTGAGTTAACATGAATATTTGTTTTGATGGAAACACCTAGGTGATAATTACGAGTTTTTATTTGGCGATTGCCTTCAAATATGCGCACCGGTTTTACAAGTTTTATCTTTTTCTCAGTTTATCATTTAATAAGTTACACGTCATAGTGGTATCTCCGGTACATGACAATTACGCCATAATCCATAAATATCTAACGCAATATCGAACATAAATGGAATGAACGATATTTGCTAAAGAGATTGTACATATTACTGTTCATAGTATGAGCACTGAATGCAGATCGCGAAAGACATGCTTAAAAGAATTAATTCAAATCGTTCCAGAATTCAGGATCAGTAAAAGAAATATTTTTTTGCAAAAAAAAATTGAGGAATAATTTGTACGTAATTGTGACAATACACACGCAAATTTGCGTTTGATTTGATTGATTTAATTTCATTATGACATTGTTTTCCATAAGCATTTTATAATCACGTCCTCACAACCTTGATTACGCGATTAAGCAATAATTCCTTTAATAAAGTGATTTGCTTTCCTCCCTCAACTTTTCACTTCTCCCGAAGCACTTGTCTGAGGCAAAAGTCTCTTCGGAATTCCTTTTGGCCTTCTTTCATTGGTTGAAAGTAAAAAACATTCTGTCACAAGATAGGCCAAGCGTAGCGCGTTGCCTAGTTGATAAATTAGGCATGAACGTTACACAACCAAACCGACCACAAGCCCGAGTGATTATTTCATCCACCGTTCCAATATTCCACTTCTCTGATCTTTACGAAATAATCTTTTTTCTTTCCAATGAAATGAAAGAAAATGTTTTAAAATAACCACAGTTTAAAACCCAAAGGGAAGTCAATAGTCACGTAGTCATCTTTCAGTTGGAAGTCGTTGACATTTCTAAATTTCAGTATCAGAACTGCGATATAAAAAAAACAAAGACTTAGCCCAATTTAGTACATTTCGGTAGCTTAAATTAAAGATAGTTCTTATTGATTTTATCTTACACGCCGGTGAAAAGACGAAGAAAAAAATGGTCAAACAAACAAATTACAAACAAGCGTGCAGTTAAAAATACCCAGACGTTACTTTGAAAAAACAACTGATTATATAACTTACCTAAATCATTGTTATTAATTTAAAGAAACAAACTCCTTGTCTGCGAATCAATAAAACTCTCCAAAATGTCTTTCTTTCTTTCTTTTCTTTTAACACTTGGGATTAGAATTGCCAATTTGAATATCCGTTGGCTACAATCTGTCAGTAAGGATCATTCAACACTTTACCCTTCTCCTTGGCCACACCGCATTGACAGGAAGACAAGAAAATGGCTATTATGACGAATACAATTTATGTATCGTCTTTAATTTCATTTCTTTGTACTTAAGCCAAAAAGGATTACTTCCTTTATGTGATATTTTATGAAATAAAAACCTTCAATTCTGTTTTCTTTGTCGAGACATTTGACAGTAGAGGGTGAGATATTTTTGACGCCACAATAATTTTGTAAATGTCAACTACCAGGAACTGAGGTCTTTTCTTTGTAAATATATATATTCGATTCGCTTCAAACTTTAAATAAAGAAATATTAATCAAACAGGCCGAATTGTTTTATGTCGAAAGTGACTTCAAACCTGTTCTACGGGTGTGAGACAGTGGCAATATCAACAGCTCAATTTGAAGAAAGCATTGATTATTTTTTGTTTTTGCTCATTTTCGGGAGGATAAGAAATCGAATTGATTAACCTTGGTTATGTCCCCGCTTGATTAATTGTGCAATAATATAGTATTAATGACTGCTTTGAGAGAAATAGTTGTTTTTATACGCTCAAGGGAAGGTACAATTGTGCTATTGCCCGAGGCGTGCCAGGGTAACTGGAATTTTGCCGGGATTTAGAACTATTATTTAGAACTATTACATGGGTTTGGAATTTAACCGGGAATTTTACAGGAATAGTTAAAGTTTATGAATGCAATTTCGACCAATCATATGGCTGGATTTCTTCAGTGAGGTATATAATTAAAGATAAAAAACTGTACACAGACAATATACCACCCGCTTTACTACCACATTCAGTATTGTGATGAGTAATAGAAGGTATTAATTAATCTATGACGTTTTTGACGTCACAAAGGCACTTTTCTTTTATATTACAAACTGAAATATCATCCATCATAAACCTCATTACACTCGTTTTACTCTGTGTAAATATTAGTTGATTTTTTTTTTTTTATATATTTGGGCGAGAGGAGAGGGGGGAGGCAGAAATCAGAGGATATGAAGAAAAAAAAAGAGAGACAGAAAAGAGTGACAGAGGTAAAGAAGGGGGGATGAGGGACGGAGATAGAAAGGGGAGTAAGATAGGAAGTTGAGAGAGAGAGAGAGAGGGAGAGAGAGGGCGAGAGAGAGAGAGAGAGAGAGAGAGAGAGAAAGAGAGGGAGAGAGAGGGAGAGAGAGAAAAGGGGGAGAGTCTTCTAATGGAAAGATATTCTTACATTAAACTTGATGACCTTCCTGCATCACTATGAAGAATATTAGAACTTCATTTATATAAATTATAACTGTAGATCTAGACGCTGGGGGGGGGGGGGGGCATATAGCATGGCACATACTATTTGGCTTTAACCCAAACAAACGACTACTATGAGATGAGAATAAGATGAAAAGAACTACAGACGTGTGGGCTAACAGATTTCTAAATGAATTTTTTGAAGGTGTGTTTAATTAGCCAGGGAGCGGAGTTAAATTACATAGACATGCCAATTCGTGGCTCTCTGTTGGAAAACTACCTAGATTACTACCCAAACATTCAGTAGGTACCATCTTCAAGGGGGGGGGGCCTTATCGGTAAATGAACAGCAAATTATTCTTTTTGTCTTCAGATGATGTAAGCGTAGTACCCTATATGATTCACATTTCTGTATCAAGTTTCACACCGAGCCATACGTAGAGTTGCGTAATGTTGCGTACCGACTACGCCGAGCGTACGCTGCCCTACGCTGGCCTACGTAACTATACGCTGAGGGACGCAAAGGGGTACGCGAGATGTGCCTATACACAGGGTACCGTAACCATACGCCATCGTACGCCAGCCTAATAATAACCTACGCAGGGTCTAGTCTGCAGGCACAGACCCTAATTTGACACTTTATCAAAAAATCATTGTGCCTTGAGAGAAGTCTAGCCCAGCTACATGGCCTATGGTAGTCTTATAGTGCAGAATCACTTTTACGACTGACCAGGGTTTGTGCTTGCAGACTACGCAGGGACTACGCCGAAGCAAGTTTTTTCCATGAATGCGCAGCCTAATTTTTTTTTTTTCTGGGGGGGGGGGGGGGGGGGGGGGGGGGGGGGGTAATTAATAAAAGAAAACCGCTTCATAGTTTAACAAGGCTTGAAGAGTCTAATCGTCGAGAGAAAATAGTGCTCAGTGCTAGTACCTTTAATGATCGTGAATGACCCGTATTTTGAGCTGTTTAATCAGAATTGTGACATCTTAATGGATTCGTGAAGGATCCTGTCAAATTCCTTCAAATAACAGGAACAAAGTGAAGGACAGAAATTTGCAAGCCACTTGAATAATCGCAAGAGATTTTGTGGAATAAAAATCCCCATATGAGGCATGAGTGGATTGATCATGCAAAAATAGCATCCGATCTACTATAGAAAGAACACTTGTGTGAATCTCCCGCCCTCCTACCCCCCCCCCCCCCCCCGCTCCCCTGTATACACACACACACACACACACGCACACTCACGCAGAGTAATAGTGTTTCAGTTTTTGGCTCTCTATTGATGTTTTGAATTATTAAACAGACATGTAAAACATTAATACACAGAGAAAGAGAGAGAGAGAGAGAGATTGGCGGTTACATCATTTTAACTTTAAGACCATCTCACTGCGATGTCGTCACTAATCAATTGATTGTTTCGTCACGGGCTTTAGAATGAC